>OX463783.1:10152144-10232040 GCA_949825025.1 Siphlonurus alternatus | reverse complement strand
AGTTAGCCAGGTTTCTAACCACGTTTAGCTTAACCAGCACGTTTAACTATACGGGGTGCAAATCACGAAGCAGTTAACCAGGTTTCTAACCACTTTTATAGCTTAACCACGTTTAACTATATCTGTTTTACGTGTTAAACCACTAGAGTTAAACGTGTTTAAGCTAAACGTGGTTAGAAACCTGGCTAACTGCTTCGTGAATCGCGCTTAATATTTTTTAATGTTACTTATAATTAACATTACAAGATGTTATTATTGTCTTTAAACACATTGTCTATATGATCATCAGTACGTAATCTAACTCACAAATTCTCCACTATGGATATAATTTTGCCTGACACCAATCACTACATAGTCCGCTGACTAAAATAATGCCTGGAAAAATATTTTTCATGACTTAATTTTCAATTTGATTTTAATTTTAAATTAGATTATTTTGATATATGATATGAAAAATGTAATTATGTTTATTGTTATCTATCTATAAGAGCGAAATAATCTAAATTAATTCAAATCAACAATTTAATTTAAAAAAATAACGTATTACGTAAGTTAACATGTTTTTTTTATATTGTTATAAGTTTTTTTTATAAGTTATAATTTAGTTTTCATTTGACATAATATTTCAATTTTTTTCTTAAATTATTGATTATATTTTGTAGCAGAAGGAGTCTAAAAGATTGCATGCAGCTAGTATGTAATTTTATTAAAGTTTGTAAACACTTTCCTTAACCCCACATCAAGAAGCATTTAACCTTGAAATGATTGTAAATAATTAATTATTTTTTATCTACACGTGGAAAAAAAGAATAATGTAAATAAAAATTGGAAATGAAATTCTCAATTTATATCTTATTGTTGCTATTTTACAATGTAAGCTCACCTGTTAAACTACACTATTAAGAAACAATTAATAATAGTACATCTATTAATATATTAGCATCTAGAGCCTTGATATCAAACATATTTTTTAACGCATTTTTTATCAAGCCACAGTAATTGGGTACATTTATTCACTAGTTCCTTACTAAGTTTATAACCCAAACCTTCTGAAACTTAAATATCAGTGTTTCGTGTAGAATTATACGGAACATGGTCAGCCATGCAATCCATTTTTGAATTTACCTGTTGATGAGGAAACCGTGGAAACCACAAATAGAATGGATAATTCAGCTTTTTATGCCACGGCTTCAAATCCATTTGAACCACATAATAGAAAAGCGTAAAGTTTTACCCCTGCGTATGCATGATTGAGTGAGAGAAGCTTAATTCTTCACTGTTTTTAAAATTGATCAACCATCCAACTACTTATAATTACACTTGATATTACTTGACTTCGGTGATCGGTCAAAAAATTATCAATCACTACGCTAAACATTCTATTTTTCATACGTATTGTCAAATAAGAAATAATTTTATCAGCTTTATTTATTAATTTATTATAACTATCTATTGAAGTAAAATTCCAATACATTGCCTCCATTCATAATGGTCAGTTTATATAATATCCTATATTGCGCAGCAAGGATAATGATCATGTATCATGTGTAATCATCAACAACGTCTGCTTGCAAATTTTACCATTCAATGTATTGCATAATAAGTTGTTCATGGAAAAATTTCCTCTAATCTATAAAAAAAAAATACTTCGTTTGTGTTAAACACTCTCTAGAAATGTAATTCTCAATAATATTGGAAGTTTCTTTTCGTATAATTAATTTTTTAATTTTGATCAATTCAAATATATTAACATTCTTATAATTGATTATTTACACCAGTTTTTGTGTTCCACCTTTGCGCCACAGTATATAATAGCGACATTCAGTTCCGGAACTGAATGTTGCTATTTTATACTGTGGCGCCAAAAGGTGAAGCACGAAACAGAGCGAACTTGAGTAGGCTACTACTCAGAGCGTACTTGCCTAATCAAGTTCGCTCTGTACTACTCAAGTACGCTCTGCACGAAAGCTTATGTAAAAAATCAACAATTGACCCCTTTAAAACTCCCTTAAAAGCATTCTTATAATTATTAAAACAAGCATTTTCTAGATATTTTCTTTAGAATAAAATACTTTGGGTGCGATTCACGAAGCAGTTAGCCAGATTTCTAACCAGTTTTAGCTTAACCACGTTTAACTATACCTGTTTCACGTGTTAAACCACCTAGTTAAACGTGGTTAAGCTAAACGTGGTTACAAACCTGGCTAACTTCTTCGTGAATGACACCCTTTATTATTATTATGCAGTATAAAGTCGCATTAAAATATGTTGATATACTCATAAATTATTCTTTATATTGATATGCGCGTTTATTATTTTCTTTTTTTAAGTTTAAAAAAATAGTACATTAAAGGTGATGTTCATTTAATTTAAAGGCCTAAAAGTGGCTGCTCAAAATGGGGAAAATTTCGTTCATTGTGTCTGATTTGAGTTATGCAGGTGTTTCATTAGAAACTAATGCCAAGTTATCAAAGAAACGAATGATTTTCAATATAATATATTCTGTTACTCTCTCTTCTCACTGTTTTGTATGTTTTAGCAGTGGTACAATATCTTCTAATGCCATATAGTGTGTTTAATAGACCGACTGCTGTTTCAATTGGATTAAATTGCATGTATACAAATTTTATTTAAATATTTTTGCTTTATTTTAAAGAAGAAATAATATTAAAAGTTTAATAAAAATAATTGAAGGTAAGTTATAAATTGATCAGTTGATCACTAAATAAATAATAGAGAATTTTATTCGTAAATTTTATTATTTGGTTTACAGTTTTATAACATTTAGTTCAAAAATTGTCTAGACTATAATATTTTAAAAGTTAGCAATAGAATTAACATTACGTTTACCTCTTATATACTTAATTTCTAAAAACACAGTAAAAATATATAATTTATCATAATAAATAATCAAAATGTTCTGATCAAAATCAAAATCGCAATGGTTGCAAGAAACAAGTGATTTGTTACAACCATATTGCGAGTTGTAGAAATTGATAATTATAAAATAAAAAAAATCGAATTTTGTGGAATTAAAATATTGATTTCATATAATTAGCTTTCATATCCAGTTTTTGTATTTATTTGTAAAAAATTAAAAATAATTGTTCACGTAACATAATTAAAATATAGTAACATGATACATATAATATATGGAAAGTACATTAATCAACGACGCGCGTGGTTAGTAATTGGATGGGTGACCATTTTCAACAAAAACCACGTTTCCCACCCATGACCCAGGGGTAAATCGTTGCGCTTTTCCACTATGTGGTTCCCCTGACTTTGGACCATTGCACTTCCGGTTCATTGACAAAAGCTGTAGCGTTCATCCTGGCTGAGGTTTCCACGTTTCCCTCAGCCGCAGGCAAATGCCGGGATGGATTTGCAAGGCCGTGGCCGCCCCCGTTCCGGAAGAGCCTGCGAAACGTTCAAAAGTTAGGGTTTCGGAAGGTTCGGGTTTCAAAGTAGTATGTAATTAGTAAATAAAAGTACCCAATAGGGTTTGATTAAAAATTAAAAAAAAATAATCAAAGAACAGAACAAGCATGCAAAAAAAAAAATAAATAAAATAAAAATCAAAATTCTTCACATACATATTTTAGTAATACAATACATACATCAATGTTCATGTAGAAACAAATTATCACATAATATATAGGGCTATGTCTATAGATTCTACTCTGAAGAAGGCAAACAACACACGGAAAAGTACACATTTTTATAAATATTTTAGTAAATATTCCCCCCCCCCCTTTTTTTAGATTTTTCCAAAACGATCCAGCTACAGTATAACAAATCTTAGGTTGCCCGAGTTGAAATAAATTTCGTATTTTCATCTTCTCTATTAAGTTCTCCTCTCGTCTTTTGCCTTCTTATTTTGCACCATTTTAGAAGAAAAAAAGAGGGAAAACGATGAGATTACGTCTTTTTTCCTCTTCTTGAGCATGCAATGTTAGAAATATTGTCTCCATTAATTTCATCCTCACTTTGAGCGAAGAGGAAATAAGATGTGTTTTAGAAGTAAAAAAAAATATAAATGTCACACTATTTGGTAATATTTTATAACAGTTTTAAAATTTGTTTACTTAATTTCTAAATCATATATATACCTATAGGAATACATAGGTAAAATATATTAATTTTATTGTGACATTTTCTTAAGCTGCAGAAGAACCATAATGTTGGAAAAAGATGATCTCAGAACCTGAAAAAAAAAATAGTTAACTAACAATAATAAAAATGCTTCAATAAAAATATTTATGTAGTCTTATAGATTATGCAATGAATTGATATCAGAATTGTAGTAAAAATTATGTGTAATTCAATGTTAAGAAATTTTCATTGTTAAATAGATATTCACACTATTTAGCTGCCTTCTTGCCAACTGACCAAGGTAAAAAAGTCGATGGACACGGTGAAAAAGCCCATTCCACTGACTCTCTCTGGCCTGGCACCTCCCGCCAGTCTCGTGACGAGTACTTGCAGGGCAGAGCGCGAAGGACCCGCCCCCAAAGCACCACGTGACATCTCCAACACGCCACTGCTCAGCTTCTCACTCTGAAATAACGTTGCATGTCAAATTTATGTCAAATTATGCATGACATTCCTTTTATTTAAAGTCTTTAAATTTATAAATAGACAACCAACATGAATATTTTTTCAATTATTAAATTAAATGAATTGCTTTTTGTTCCAATTTTGATCAGTCTATTATAGGAACTATATTTGCACAAAATTAATATTTAGGAAAAAAAAGACAATTCTTAACACTTGAGGTTTTTTATCGAAATATACCCTGAAAAAAATTATTGAAGTTTAATTGCCATTACTAAAAGTTCAGCCATGCTTTCTGGAAGTATTTGTAAAAAATTTCTTGGTTTGAAAAAAATAGAGAATCAAAAGAATTGTGTACCCAAACAAACAGCCATTTTGACAGTCCATTCTAGCCTTATGTTATTGTGAAGTATCGACCTCAATTTTTTTTATTGCAGAAATGGATAGAGCGTGCAAAGTTATGCTATCCTGATTTTTTTCAGATTTTTTAGAGCACGGGAACTATTTTTAAAAAAATTATTGAAAGTTCTATTTGTGACGTCACGAGACGCCGCTCCTTAACAAAAAGATAGGACTTGGCGCCTCGTGACGTCACAAAAAGAAGTTTCAATAATTTTTTAAAAATAGTTCCTGGGGCTCTAAAAAATCTGAAGAAAATCAAGGTAGCATAATTGCACGCTCTATTCATTTCTGCAATAAAAAAAATTGATGTCGATACTGACACTCCATTATCAATGCCTTTAAAATTCTTATAGTGATTTTTTAAAAATTTTATATAATAATTAATATAATTAAATTTTATACAATTTTTTACAACAATCATGCAATTCAAACAAATATCAAAAAAATATATATTTATATATAAATTGTCTATTGCATTTAGAAAAGCATTGAATTAAAATAAATTATGTAGTGAAGTACTTACGCATTGAGCTCTATACAAGGCTAGAGGGCTCATCAGCTGTTTTAGGCGCGCACGGCGTCCATAGAGTTAATATTCATAGAGTTAATATTAAATAGAGAGGCTATCCGGTAGGTGGCGCTGTAGCTTCGCCGAGCGCGGTTCCACTAACTGACGTTTGAAACGGGCGTCTATGACGTCACTATAGGCACTAACAATGTTAAATTTGATCAGTCAATACTGCGCTGAATACAATGAATAGTAGCAAAATAAGCATAACAATAGGTTAATGGGTATTGTAATTGTAAGCAACATTTATTTGGTAGACGTTATATGAAAAATGAAGTTGAATAAAAATTATAAAATAAATATCCCTAACTCTATTGGAATTTGACACCTGTAGGTTGGTACAACGAACAGCTGCTATAGCAGCAGCTGCGTCACGTGATCACAGAGAGCGAATCAGAGGGCTATATGAGCCAGGGCGTCTGTGACGTCACACAGAAATGCAACTCTTGAAATTGACCAACACACTATGGAAATGAAATTGACCAACACACTATGGAAATGGAGGGGAAACGGTCGCTCTGGTTGCTGCAAAAAGATAGACCATTCTGACCGCTTTTCCCCCCTGCCTCGCTAAACGGAACAGCCAAACCGGTCAGACCGAGTAAGAAAACGCCCCCTATAACATTAGGAAGCTAGAAAGTCGCCCCCCCCTTGACGGCGTCTGGGAGGAAAGTGGGTGGTGGTCGGTGCTATCGAATGCCTGGTTGACCAACCTAAGAAAGTTTCCTTATAAAATAAGTATTAAAAGTTACACTGCAGTTGGCAATTCTGAGGAGAATACGTTGGAATGTGTGACGAAAGCGCAATCTCCCACCCACTTCCTCCCGCCGGACCGTGCGCACAGTTTAACATTGAGAAGTATAGGGCATTATCCCTCTAGCCTTGTATAGAGCTCAATGTACTTACGTTGTCAACTATTTTTTGTTCCAAGTTAGCGTAAACATACTGCATGGTCACGAGTATTACAATTATAGCAGAAAATGATATGCTCCAATTAGTGGTGTTGATGACGACTTGCTGAAGTGTATAAAAAACATTGAAATTTTTGACAACTATTTTTTATGATAAAAATAATTGGTACACACTTGAAACAATATTAATATTTGGTATAAATACTCGTATTCATTAAACATAAATATTAAAATGTGATATATAATTATACCGTACTATGTATTCTAAATATATTTTATCTATAAATCTCAATTTGCAATAATAGACTTTTATATATATTTTCAGGCTTATAAATATTAAATAAAATAATCATGATTATTAATTAAGTATCTGTTATGTATAATCTATGTAACAACTATGACGTGATCTATGCTGTAAAGCCAACGATCGAAATAAAAATTTGAATTTGAATTTGAATTTGAAATCATGGTTCTTAGAATCAAAGATATTAGAAGTGGTGATGGATCAATATATAGAACAACAAACTGAATTAAAGGGATATGGGAGAATGAAATCATGAATGCATAAAAAGTTAATATAAGTTATGTTATTGCGAAAAATGAGTAAATGAGTAATGAGTAAATTTCCGTTTTTGGACCATCGCCCGAATTTATAAAAATTAATTAAATACAGAGAGCCGCAGGTCAATTGCACATCAGGCAACATCGCATCGAGTACGGCTGAGCAAAATCATTTGAAATATAAACTAAAACAAAATTAAAATTAATTTTTGTACTCACGTCAATGGCAAAAAATGAATATGTGGATTATATTCAGAATCAAAGTCAATTGATTAAAAAGAAGAAATGGTCCAAAATTAATGTTAATTTGTCGCACGATTCTGTAATAAAAACAATTTAAAATTATTAACATGATGACAATTTTTTGTTGCAAAAATAGAAAGTTGGTACACTCATCATCTTTGAAAATTTCACACTTGCAGCCTTGTCAATTATCATGCCCTGTGTTATTCTTACGAAGCATAAATAATATATTAGTGATAGAAACGATTAGTGTATTATATTATACTTACTCTATTTTTTGTCAGTCCGTAAATTACTTTAAACAGTTTAAACTCAACCTTAGTTGAAAAATTACATCTTCAACTCATCCTTTACACGTCTAAACCTAATCTCTTTACCTCTAAAATAATCTTATTTCCTCTTCGCTCAAAGTGAGAATAAAATGAAGACAATATTAAAATAAAATGTTAGAAAGTTTAAAGGTTGACATGATGCTCAAGAAGAGGAAAAAAGACGTAATCTCGTGCAAAATAGAATAAAAAGAGATGAAGAAAGATGTCAATGATGAGTAAAAGATGTGAATTATTTCAATTAAGATATTATCTAATTATTGAAAGTGCGAATACGCTATTGGAAGCATTTAGCTTGTCCCTAACTATTTATTCACCTCTAGTGAGTGCGTCAGCAACTTTAATAATTTTAAAAATATATATATTCCTGGTTCCTGGATTTTGGATTATTTGACAATTTTTGCAGTAAAAAACTTTTATAGGGTATAATATACATTGAAAATATTTAATACCATTTTGAATATTTAAATGATTTCGAGGCAAATATTTTATTTTAATAAAAAATTTTAATAAAATTTTTCTTCGCTATAATATAATGATATTATTTAAATATTTACTTCAAAATGTTTAAAACTTTAAAAAATAATAGTATTTCTTTTTTTTATAAGAACTTTTAAATGCACAACTTCACAGATTTTCGTAAATTACTATCTAATTACATACACAAGCTATTTATTAACATAGAAAATTTCTTTCGTCTCTTTCTTTAACTTAAATCAGATTTTTTTTCTTTGTCTAAACAATAAAAACTTAATATTCAACCTCAAAGAGTGCTCTCAATAATTACTGAATGTAGTGCTGATGGTACTGGACCCAGGTCCGAAATTTTGGGTCCACTTGGCCCCCAGGTCCCGGCTGGAGGGCACGGGGGGCGGCAACAAGTAGAAGGTCACTTCGTTTTACCACGGCGAGCATCAGAGTGAAAACAAAGGCGTCCGTTGAGGAGTTGACGGCGGTGATCCACAATCCGATGGAGACTGAACAAATGGTTCAAATTAGGAATATTTTTAATGCTAAAATGATCCATCGATACAAAAAAAAAATAGAAATATTCTCCAAAACAGAGCTCTTAAACAAAAAGGATTTAAAAATATGGTTCGTGTAAAACGTGTTAATTTATTAATCATTCATCCTGTATGATCAAAATAAAATTTGAAATTGAATAACAAATATATTAAACAACATTATTATTACAAATTATATTATATATACTTATAGCAAATTTAAATGACATTTATTCAAACCTGATTATTTCTTTTTAATCGGAAGCTGTATTAAAAAATATTGAAAAGTGTGGCCACGCTTCCTGAAGGCATTTAGACCTTTTCTAATAAGGACTTACTAGTATATTATAAAATAAGTATTTATATAACTTCCCAGATATTAATGATGAAAAAGGTAGGAATTTTATGAATATCGTAAGGCCACCAGACTTCAAACACCAGATTTGTATCACAAGTAGAATTGAAGTTTCTTGGTTGTATGTTGCATTCATACAAGACGAGCAGAGACCTGCAAATTAAAAATTAATGAATGATTTTCCTAATAATTAAGAAGAATAAATAATTTTTGAAAGCATTAATTATTGCATTTTTGTAACAATTAAATTTCTGATGACTATTTTTTTAAATGTGGCCATGAATAAATTAGATTTTCAATTCAGTTTGTAAGATAATGTGGTGAAAAACTTTTGATAAGGTCTAGTTAAGACAAATTAGACAAATTATTAAGCTGCATTGAAGTATACAGTACATTGTTAACGTTTATATTATGCTCTCACTCTAATCCTACATTTATTTTGTTTTAGACTGAGGAAAACGTGGAAACCTTAGACACAATGGACGCTACAGTTTTTGTCACTAAACCGGAAGTGCATTGATCTATAAGATGAGCCAGAGGAGCCACTTAATCATCTAACAACTTAGCAAGCGTGATGTTGCTTGACTTCGGTGATCGATTGAGAACCGGTCTTCGCACTTGGATTCACTCACACATATATTCCATAAAAATGTTTATATAACTCAAAATATTGATATGCTTACCCTATCATGGAAACAATGGCTGCCAAAATGACAAAAGCCCAGCAATAAACAAAAAATATAATGCAGAATCTTTTGCAGAGCTTTTTAGATGATTTTTTAACTTACTACTATAATAGGCCTGAGAGATAATACTTGTATCAATATGAAAAATAATTAATGAATGTATCAAATTATTGTTCCACGTAATATTTGCGATACTTTTTTTAAGTGTGGGGCAAGTTCTCAAGTAAATAATACGACTTTGTAAAGAATATTTAGAAGAGCGCGTGTATACAGTATATGATATTTGTTAAATATATATTATATAACCTAAATAATGGACTGTATTTTTAAATCGGAGTAAGTGTAAATCGATTGTATTAATAATATGTTTTATTTATCAAAATTATAAAACAAGTATGGGAATGAAACTTTTTATAAGGTTTTGGATTTTGAGCATTATTATTTATAAGTTCGAAGCAATATATGTAATGGATTAGATTATATCTTACCATTATGCGAGCAAATTTTTATTTGAAATATTATATTAGATTTGCATGCATGTTTTATTAATGATTACATAATTATGATTAAAAATGACAATAATGACCTTTGCTGCATATGAAGCTGTACCAATATGAATTTAAGCTAAATGTTGAAATTTCCATCTAATATAATTATAGAGATACTTAAATAATGTGTCCAATTAAATTATTGTTTAATTAAATCAATTAGTGTGACATTCTTAATCTGACATATATGAGATTGAGTGTATGGTGTAATTATTATTAACTGCATTAACTATTTTGTTTCCATTATTTCCAGGTCTTGAGATCATCTTTCTCCCACATTATATTTCTTTTGCAACTTAAGAAAATGTCAGAATTGGCGTCATAAAGTTAGTGCGAACCTAGTGATAACTGCTGGAACTACGTGCGTCTGGCGAGGATTGCTGTATATGATTAACATTGTAAAATCATGTAAATGCTCCGTCAGCAGCCACAGCATAATTTTACAGAAATGACAACCCCATAATTAGTTGTCAAATACTTTCAGATAAATATAAAAAAATATTTCAACTTAGTAAGTGATTTCTTTCCTAAAAATTTGATAATTTTTGTGATTCTTCCCATGCTATAGGTATTGCCGTATCCTCGATGCAAAGAGCAAAATTTTCAGAAGTCAGCGCCATCTCTTGGTTCTTTTTATGTCCTCTATAAAATTAATATAAATTAGAGCTTATAATACATAAAACTTTCAATATTTAGAAATTAAATCAACAATTTAAAAACTGCAATCAAAAGTTAATATGACATAGTATACGACAATTTTAATTTATCACTTACGAATAATTCAGATTTCGTTGCCAAAACTATTAATAGTGTTTTGAAATATGTCAGATACATAAAATATCAGCAACAAATAATGCTATATAGTCCGTAGCTGGATCTCTTTGGAAAAAGCTAAATAAATTATATATATTTTTTTGTTCTAATTATACTTTCCCGTATGCAGCTTGTCGTGTCCATGCAGTAGAATCTAATTGTGATGGCTCGAGTTTTATTTCGTATATGTTTTGTAATTTTGAATTATTTTGATGAATAAAACATAATATTAATAAAATCGATGTATACTTTGAATTTCCTTGGATCGAAAAGTAAAACAGTCCTTCACGTTTCTATATTATTAATTTACGTACTGTATATTTTCTTTTAAATATCCTTTTTAAAATCGCATTATTTAGTGTGGGAGTTAAAATTGTCCCACACTTAAAAAAAGAGAATCGAAAATGCTACGTATAAAAATAATTTGATATATTCTTAAATTATTCCTCGTATTGATGAAGGTATTATCATGTTCTTGGTTATATAGTAGAAAAATAAATTCAGAACATCAACGGTGATGTTCATTTAAGCATCTAAAAGTAGCTGTTGAAAATGGGGGAATTTTCATTCGTTGTGTCTGCTTTGAGTTATGCAAGTGTTTCATTAGAAACTAATGCCAAGTTATCAAAGAAACAAATAATTTTTAATATTCTATTAGTATCTTGTTTCACAGTTTTGTATGTTCTAGCCCTGATGCACTATTTTCTAATGCCATACAGTGTGTTAAATACATCAACTGCTGTTTCAATTGGATTAAATTGTATTCAAATTTTATTTAAATATTTTTATTTTACTTTAAAGAAGAAGAATATTACAGGTTTAATAGATGTAATCGAAAGTAAGTTGTAAAATTATTGTAAAATACATATAGAGAATTTGATTTGTTGATTTTAAGCATATTTGTTATTTGTACTTGTTATTGTTAATTAATACCTATTAAGTGGCCAGTATATATTATATATATTAAAATACACTGAAATTTAACATTAAAAATAATAAAAAATTTCTTGCTTCATGAATTTATAATTATAATTATATTTTATAATATATTATATAAATTTACGTATAAAGTAATTTTTATATAAAAATATTAAAATATTAATATCAGAGAGCATTGATTTAATCAAAGCTCTCTGTTAATATCCAACTTCCACAGTCAGTTTATAAATTATCCAGATTGTAAGACCGTATTCAAATTTTACTGTAGATACAAAAACAATATATATTATATTTATATATTTTCTTTTGGATTCAGTTGCAATTTATTTATAAATAAGTACATGGCACTCTACTTAAAATTTATATCGAAATTATGTTTTCTCTTTATTTTTAAACTGTTATATTTATTTTTAATATATTTTTACATAATAAAAATTTAATGATTATTTTATAACTACTAATTAAGTTAATTGTTTTTTCTCTAATTTTAGCCCCCCACTGCACCGAATCAGAAGAAATGAACCAACTAGAAGAGGACATGAGAGCTGCATCTAAAAAGCACTGCAAACGTTTTTGTATTATATTTTTTGTTTATTGCTGGGCTTTTGTCATTTTAGCAGTTACTTACTCCATGATAGGGTAAGCATGTCAATATTTTTGTGTTATAATAAACATTTTTATGGAATATGTAAATATGTGTAAGTGAAGCTCACTTGTCAGTGCGATGACGGGTTTTCGATCGATCACCGAAGTCAAGCAACGTCACGCTTGCTGAGTTGTTGGATGGGTGACAATAATCATGCAAGTTTCTTCCCCCCAAGGTTAAATCTTTAAGTTTCTCCACTATTAGGTGGATATCCTAGCTTTCATTGCACTTCCGATATACAGACAAAAATTGTAGCGTTCATTGTGTCTAAGGTTTCTACGTTTCCCTTATTGTAAAAAAATATAGATTTGAATAATATCATAACTATATGACTTTAAACAAAAGTATAATAATTTGTCTTAAGACTAGACTTAATTGGTCCATGTTTATGAGCAAAAAAACATGAATATTTTACCAGATAACCTTCCCACATTTCCATCATGGAAAACTGGGATGGAATATAGAGACTGTCAATTTATTTTTCACTACTTGAAAGCGTTTTGACAAACATTTGATCAAGTTTTTCAAGTTTTTTATTGATTATAATAAATTAATAATAATTAATTAATAAATTAAAGAAGACTAAAGAATTGATTATAGGTATAACTTGGGACTTGGGACACTCATAGTTCTGTTGCTCTTATAAGAGGTCTAGATGGAAAGAAATATTGTACGAAAAGGACGGAATAAAGCGTATAAGAGCAACAGGGCTATGAAGGAAAATAGTAGGAATAAAGATGTAATTATTATCTTTATTATATACATTATTATTAGGTGGTAAAACGGCTCAAATTTGCACCTGTATCGTTTTAAATCGAATTTATTCAGTCACATTTAAAAAATAGTTTTTAAATTTTAATACAAGAAAAATATTATGTAATATTTAATGCATTCAAAAATGGTTAAATCCTTTTAATTTTTAGAAATTAAAAATATTAAGTTCTAATTTGCAGGTCTCTGTTCGTCTTGTTTGAATGCAACATACAACCAATTGAACCAAAAAACTTCAACTCTACTTGTGATACCAACCTGATATTTGAGGTGTGGTGGCCTTACGATATTCACACAATTCCTACATATTTCATCATTAATATCTGGCAAGGTAAAATATAGTATACAAATTCATATTATTATAATTATATAATCCTTAATGAGACCTAAATATATGCCTTTAAAAGCCGTGCTCATTTTTCAATATATATTTAAAAATAAAAATAATATTCAGGTTTGTATTATTTTGTACCCTCGTCAACTATTTATTCAATAATTTTGTATCGACGGTTCATTTTAGCATTAAAAATGTTCCTAATTTGAACCATCTGTTCAGTCTCCATCGGACTATGGATCACCGCCATCAACTCCTCGACGGACGCCTTTCTGTGTTCTCTGATGCTCGCCGTGGTAAAACGCAGTGACCTTTTACTTCTTGCCGCCCCTCGTGCCCTCCTGCCGGGACCTGGGGGCCAAGTGGACCCGAAATTCCGAGCTTGGGTCCAGTACCATCAGCATTACATCCGGTAATTTTTTAGATGAGAAGAGCAACAAATCTTTGAGGTTGAGTCTATCCATTTGCGTTTTTATTATTTAAATAATTTATAAATTAATTACTCAATATTAAATTTGGAAATTAATATAAGATAACCAAACAGACGAGAGAAATTTTATTATTTAATAATTAAAATCTTGTACACATGTGATTAGACAGCAATTGATGGAAATCTGTAAAGAAATGCATATATATAAAAGTTCTTTGATTTTTGTAAAATGTTTTTATTTTTAATATAAATTTTAAGTTTAAAACATATTATTTAAAAAAATATCATTATCACAGAAACAAAATGTTGAAAAAGAAGTACATACCTCAAGATCAGCATCAATTGATTTAAATACAAATTTAAATATTCATAATGATATTACAAAATATTTTCAATATTATATTCTATAAAAGATTTTACTGCAGAAATTATTAGATGATGTCAAATGATGTAAATTTGTTGTTTTCTTTTTTTTAGATTCTTTTGAACCATGAATTATTATTTAAAAAATATTAAATTTAGAGCCCGCTCACTTAGTCTTCTATTGCAATGGTTGTAAAAACGAACCATATATTGTTTATAATGTCTGTCGCATAAAGCCTTTTTCATTGTTAAACATGGGATGACGTAGTGCCTAATTTTGCCACCGGAGCAGAAAACGTTAATGGTTGTTGCTAGGTAACCGTTTCAACTTCATAATTAATGGTAATTTTCCATAAATTAACATGTAAATCAACAACCGACCCATGTTTTTCCTTTCACGCGACAGATATTACACAACAATACTTTGTTTACTAACAACGAGCAGAAGACTTTGCGCTCACTTGAGGTGAATAAAAAGATAGAGACTAATTAAGCTAAACGCTTCCGGTAGCGTACTCAAACTTTCAATAATATATTATAATTATAGATTATACATAAAGAAATTTCCGGACTAAAATAAATTAGAGTAACACAATATATGACACTATAAGGGACATTCACAAAGTCTTAAGGCCACATTTAGGGCTCAATAATTTAAGACCAGAAATTTTGGGTCTAAAAAGCATGCCTAAAATCGGGCTTTAAATTATCGAGCCCTAAATGTGGCCTTAGGGCTTTGTGAATGCCCCTTTATAGTACTTTCGTCGCCTCGAAAAATTCCTTTGCGGCCTTGTCAATATAACCGTTTTCCATCAAAAGCTTCTGTCACAATCACGCCGCAACGCCGCAACATTTTTGCATAAAAAATTAAGTTCGGCTTAATTTTTTTACGGCGGAACATTTGTTGTTAATTTTTGTAGCAAAATCGGACTGTGTGAAAGCAACTTTATAGAATAACAAAGGAAATGGTGATTAACAAAGCTGCAAGTGGAGAATTTTTCAAGGCGACAACTGTACGGACTGTACCATTTTTCAATTTTGCAATAAGAAATTGTCATGCAGTAGGTTGTGTTTTATCTATTATTTTTTTATTACAGAATTGTGCAGCAAATTAACATTGATTTTGGACCATTTCTTCTGTTTACTCAAATGACTTTGATTTTGAATATAATAACATATTCATTTCACGTCATTGACGTAAGTCAATTAAATAAATTATTTTTATCATCAAGAAAATTAATTAATTTATTTATTTTTAAGGTTGTTATTATCAAATTGTTTAATGTTTTTAAAACTTCAGCAATTCGGCATCAACACTACTAACTGGAGCGTAGCACTTTCTGCTATAATTGGAATCCTCGTGTCTATATACGTTTATGCTTATTTGGGGCAGAATATAATTAACAATGTAAGTACTTTATTATAAAATTTAATTTAATTCAGTTTTTTTCTTAAACACAATACATAATTTTTATGAACATGCAGTTTTTTTTTATTTAAAATTTTATTATAATATCCTAAAATCATAATTGTATAGAAGGAAATGATAAATATAAAATAAGGCTACAATTGAATCGGAAATGTTTGTTTGTGTTTTGGATCATTATTTATTATTTATTTTTTTTCCCCAGACCAAGAACTTTTTTCTTCAAATACTTCCATCAGGGAGTGTGTCTAAACTTTCAATAATGGACCATTTTCATCATTTTTTTTAAGTGCAAATTTGGATAGAGGGCTCCTAGTTAAATAATATGTCTATTGTAATTTTGTCAGAATTTTTCTAATACTCTAACACCCTTAAAATAATACCACTATCGTGAACTGTGATGTCATAGTCATGCAAATATTATTTAACGTTGCATGACTATGACGTCACAATATCTTGAGGGTGTTTAAAAAAATCTGAAAATGATTGATAACTTGAGGTGCTCTATCTAAATATGTAACAAAAAATTAATTTAATGCACGTTGTATATTACTTAATTACAAATAGTTACCACACTCATCAAAAATCTGAATAAAATCAGAGAAGTTGCTACATTCGATACACTCTATTAATTTAATAATCAAAATTTTCATGTAGGTTGTACAATTTGTAATCTATATTTCTCTCTATTTTTTTTTTTTTTTTTTTTTTTTTTTTTACTTTCCAGGTCTTGAGGTCATATATTATATATAGTATATTATATCACTTAATAAATAATAACAGTATCAAAATAAAGTGACATTTATTAAGAACTAAGCATTATTAATCTTATATATTAAGAAGCACTTCGAAAACCCCAAATTTCCAATGCTTTTCATATGGCGGACGCCAGATCGGCTTGACAGACCCTTTCCCCCCTTCGGAACTCGACGAGACTTTCTGGGGGGGTCGTCGGCGGGGGCCGCCGGGGGAGGGTGACGTGCACTAAGGTCCACGTTTGGGGGCGGGGGACGGGGGCGAATTTTCCCCGGGTGGTGTGCCTCCGCGGGAAAGCTGATCAATCTCAGAGTTCGTGTCTTCGCGTCTTCTCATCTGGGTTTTTCGATACCTTAAGATGCAAGGCAAAAAGTTACGAGACGTTTTGGACGGTGGCTGCCCGCAAATGGAATCACGTGACCACAGAAATCATTAACTTTCTTTGTGTGACTGCTGCCATCCCATTGGCTGCTTCTGTTTAGAGGCAACGTTGCGAAAGGGGATCTGACTGCTCGGTGCAGTGATGTGAAATTCGCGCGAAGATTGGTCCGCGGAAATGCGCATGCGAATATCCGCGCAAGTGCGCGCATATGTGCGTAAGATCGTTTCAAGATGGTGGCCGCCCGCAAATGGAATCACGTGATCACAGATATTGTAGACATTCAGAAGTTCGATCTTCTTCCCATAGATGGAGATGCCACGGCAGCACGTTCCAAGCAAACTACTTTCAGGTGTGACTTAATTATTATAACTTAATTTATATAAAATTGATTATTTTCGTAAATAATGCTCGGATTTACTCCCAATTAGGTCTAGGGGGGGGTTATAAAATTAAGGTGAAAGTAATGCGGGTTGCATACTTTCAGGGGCATGTAGGTTGAGGTTGCATACTTTCAGGGGCATGTAAGTGAAGGTTGCCTACCTTTAGGGGTAACTTATAATAACTTTATATAAAAACGAATATTTTCGTAAATAATGCTCGGTTCATCTCCCAATTAGGTCTAGGGGGGTTATCAAATTAAGGTGTAATTAATGCAGGTTGCATACTTTCAGGGGCATGTACGGTTGGGGTGGCCTACTTTCAGGGTCATTTCGCGTTCGGTACATCATAGCATTACGAAGTTTAATTACAACTGGCCACCTCTTTGTGTTGAAGATGGGCAGTGTCCGGAGTAGGCCCATTGCCTTGCTCGCTCGATCAAAACCGGACGCTAAGAAAATAATTAACTCGAATCTGCCCAAACTCCTTAAAAAAATTATTAAATAAAATAAAATAAATATTAATAATAATAAAATAGTAGGGGCCTATAACAACTGCGTCAACACGAATTTATCCCAGGGAGGGAGCGGCGTATTTTTATACTTGAAATGGTCACTCATCCAACTATTAACCACGCTTGACGTAGCCTGACTTCGGTGATCTAACGAGAACCGGTCAATGCACAACGCTACGCGGCGCTCCACCTCTACTCTGAATTTTTTTAATAGATTCTTATGAATCCTGCAACTTTTTAAATAATTATTGAAAGTTCTGTAATTTAAGTTGGCACCCCTGAATCGTTATTAAAAAGGATAGGACAGAGACGCCTGTTGACGCCTCCAGGGGGCGTGGCAGCACATTTGATAATTATTTAAAAATAGTTCTGGGTTTCAAAATAAAAAAAACCCTGGAGAAAATCAGAATAGCATAATTTGGTAGCATAATTTGGTACCTTCAATTCATTTCTGCATTAAAAATTTTTCATGTAGGTTGTCCATTTTGCATTAAAACACCGTTATGATATCACGTACTGAATACTTACATAGATGGCAACGTATGATTGACAAAATTATTTAAAAGACTTGAAAGCAAACGAGCGTAAGCGCGAGTTTACACCCCACCCCTAGTATAATGTAACATGCAATAAGTTCCTCGTTATTTCAGAGTGAGAAGCTGAGCAGTGGCGTGTTGGAGATGTCACGTGGTGCTTTGGGGGCGGGTCCTTCGCGCTCTGCCCTGCAAGTACTCGTCACGAGACTGGCGGGAGGTGCCAGGCCAGAGAGAGTCAGTGGAATGGGCTTCTTCACCGTGTCCATTGACTTCTTTACCTTGGTCAGTTGGCAGCTAAAAATACAGTAAAATTTATATTGATATTATCTCTAGAAATAGCCGGAAGTGTAAGGTTTCTATTCTTTCCATTCATATTTCAGCATTACAATTTCACTCACAGGTTCAGTATTTATACGTCAAACCACTCTGTAAAGTTTCAAAACTGAATTACAAACAGAAGAGTTGCAAACTTTACACTTCCGGCTACTTCCGGAACGAATATCAAATTAATTTAACTGTAGTGTGAATGTCTTTTATAATGAAATTTTCTTAATTTCTTAACATTGAATTAAATATCATTTTTACTATAATATTAATGTCAATTCGTAATCTCAAATTTTATAGTTTGATTATTAGTAACTATATATCCCCTTTTTTTCTTCCCAGGTCTTGAGGTCATCCTTTTCTAACATTATGGTTCTTTTGGAGCTGAAGAAAATTTCACAGAAAAATTAAAATACTTTTAAGGTTGATGTAATACCTTAATTTAATATTTAAAAATTAATTTAAAGGTGAACTGAAGGGATTGCTTTTTTTTTCCATTAGGGAACCTTATATTACCTATCCTATCCATCTGCACTAATTTTTTCATGGCAGATACTTATTGTGCTGCTGTAGGACAATTAGTGAAAAAGTGAAGTTGTGACGTATCAGCGACGGTTGGTTGACTTAAAACTCGCCGCCGTGAAAAAACACACGAGCGACCGCGGAAACTGCCGAGAGAGTGGCGATCGCGAGCCGATCGCCGCTCCCTCGGCAGTTTCCGCGGTCGCTCGCGGTCGCTCGTGTGTTTTTTCACGGCGGCGAGTTTTAAGTCAACCAACCGTCGCTGATACGTCACAACTTCACTTTTTCACTAATTGTACTACAGCAGCACAATAAGTATCAGCCATGAAAAAATTAGTGCAGATGGATGGGATAGGTAATATAAGGTTCCCTAAAGGGGAAAAAAAGCAATCCCTTCAGTTCACCTTTAAAAAAATTAAAACTGTTATCAAAAGTTACTGAATAGTATGAAAAATTTTATTTGCCACTTATGAAGATGATATTCTCATATTTTTAGTTAAATTAAATTCTGATACAAACTTTTTTGTTAACAATTCTGCGTTTTGAAATTAAATATATTATATCAACTGGTCCAAACATGAAAATAAAATGTTGTATAGTGATCGTGCTGAAATTTAACTTATGTTTTTTTTTTTTTTAAATATATTATATATATAAGAGTAATTAGCAGAAAGAGGGAAGATTCAATATTTTCTTAACATTGAGTTACATTTCAAAACTATGTAGAAAAATCATAGTTTATATTACAATATAAGTTTTCGTAATAAATCATATTGTAATGAAATTACTTGAAACCCTGTAATATATGCAACCTTTTGTTCAGTAATGTAACAAGATTTGCATTACTTGCAGGCGTTTAATTTTCATTTTGAGTGAACAGCTTAATTACTTCATCCAATCTTTAGTGTCAAAATGATATTAAAGAATGTTGAAAAATCATAGATGACAACGTTCAGAAAAAATAATATAATATATGTATACTTTTAAATTTTTGAAAATTATAATTTCCGATGTTTTGTGATTTGAGGTATTTGTCATATATGTATCTGTTATTATAATTTACATATATATAGTATAGTATAACAAAATGTAAAAAATCACTGATACCTTAAATTTAAAACATAAAAAAATTATCACAGTTCATGTAAATTGATATCATTGCAGTGTTTATTTATTATTATACAGGTTTAGAGTGTTGATAACAAGTTTTATTACAAAAATATACGTAACATACGTTCACAATCACATAAATGATAATTATACTTCACTTATAATACCACTACAATCTAATTGCTTGATAACGATTCAAATACTCTTTGAGTGCATGATTGAATGTTGTACTGTCTACCGCCATTCAGGGACTGATATCGGCCCCAACTTGGCAATACTAATCGAAGTCACGTGACCACCTGTCCCACTCTCCAAGGTTTCTACCACTGTACTTACAAGACCTCTAACCATCGTAAAGTTTAAGCAATGGAGTATCGACCTCATTTTCCCTTTTTTTTTTATTGCAGAAGCTCGGGAACTATTTTTAAAAAATTATTGAAAGTTCTTTTCGTGACGTCACGAGACGCCGCTCCTTAAAAAAAAGATAGAACATGCCGCCGCGTGACGTCACAAAAAGGGCTTTCAATAATTTTTTTAAAAATACTTCCCGAGCTCAAAAAAAAAAAAAAATGTAAAAAGTCAAGCATAATTTTGCACCCTCTATCCATTTCTGCAATAAAAAATTTTGAGGTCGATACTCCATTACAAGTATTTGCAAATTATGTAACCATATATTATTGTGACCAATACATTTGCAGAAGAGAATATATCAGTGACAATGTTAATCACTATAATATTTTTGTTGTTTTTTAATGTTTATATCACTGTGTTTTGTATGCTTAAATTTATGTACACAATACAAAAAAAAATGAATCATGTTTAAATGTCTTAAATAAAATAAAGTATAGGGAGTTTCATTTTTGTTTTGTTTTGTAACTTTAATGAATATAACATAATATTAATACAATCGATGTACACTTTTCGAATCTCCTGCTATTGAAAAGTCCTTTTTATGATTGTAAAATATTAGTATACATCGTAATGTATAATTTTCTTTTTGATATATTTCTTTATAAAGTCGCATTATTTACTTTGGAAATTGCCCCACACTTAAAAAGAGAATCATAAATATTACGTATCATGAATATTAATATTTGATTGATACCTTTATAAATTAATCTTATTGATACCTAGTATTATATCATTGTATTGCAATTTTTACATAATAAAACAACCTCCCCCTAAGTTTCATACCTAGATTACAAAATAAGTAGAATGAGATATTAGAATGTGAAAATTTTAGTGGCTTAATCGAAAGAAGGGGGTAAAAATATGGTACTGTGAATTTTTTCAGATTTTTCTGAGACCGGGAACTATTTTTAAAAAATTATTGAAAGTCTATTTTATGACATCACGGGCGGCACTACCCTATCCATTTTTAAGGAGTGCCGCCCGTGACGTCATAAAAATAGACTTTCAATAATTTTTTAATAATAGTTCCCGGTCTCAGAAAAATCTGAAAAAATTCACAGTACCATATTTTTACCCCTTCTTTCGATTAAGCCACTAAAATTTTCACATTCTAATATCTCATTTTTTTCATTTTTGGTTACTTTTGCTGCATGTTAGTACCAATTTTTTTTAACTTTATTCAAGTTCTATGTGAGAAGCTGGTCAGTAAAATAATAAATTGAAACATAAAAATCAAAACTTTATTTCAAAAATCTGATACAGATGTCACCACTATTCTTTCTGCTCACACATGTACAATGTGGATGTGGCATTACACTCATAGTCGGACCAGCGAACGTATCGTCCGAAGAAGACACACAGCTCAGGTCGGTTGCTGTAAGGCCGACCATCACCCCAGTTGGTGTACGAGAAGGGTTCTCCAGACCCTGACCAGAACCAGGTTCCATTCTCGTTACGACCTGAGTTCCAGAAAATCAGCTGGTCCAAACCTGGAAATAAAAATATCGTATTTTGCTTGATAATTGTAAATATTTTTATTCGTTTTTTGTTATTTTATTTTTATTATAGTGTTTTCTGACGTGATCCATGTTGTCATGTATATATCAGTTGATTGAAATGTTATAATTGTTAATAATAATGCTTTAAAAATAAAATAATTTCAGAAAAATATATAAGGAAATTGAACACCTTATTTGTATTATAATAATAATTACAAGTCTTAAAAAATGGCAAAATATACATTGTTTCTATAAAGAGCCAAATTTATTTGAAATTTCCGCCAAAAAACGTTATTATTGTTTTAAAACTGAATCATTAATTTTATGTACCATATATACAACGTAGCATTTTTTCAATTAATTTTACTAATATTTGAATTTAAAGCTTGACATTTCACCAAAAGCTTTGTAATAGTATTGATTTTTCTGTAAAAACAATAACAAATGCATTGAAGCAATTAAGGCTTAAGGCTAGAAACCATTTAAAACTACTGGCTGCATGGTGGATATATATTATACATATTAATTATTTTAACAACCAAGAGGAATGTGTAAATGTGAATAAATGTGTATACAACTATTATAATTACTTATGTGTGACAAAACCTGATTTCGAATCTCAAATTAGTGTATAACTAAAAGAAATACATAAATTAATTAATTACTTTTTATTTTGTTCCATTCTTAATTTCATAATTAAAATCTGAATAAACTATGATGAACCGCGGGAATTTTATGCAGAGCCTATTACATTCAATACGTAATAAGTACTAAGAAGTGACTGTATCGCAGACACATACGGATTTTATCACATTAAAAGGTACACTTTTGCATACCGGATGTTGCCCTTCGTATCAACTACCGACCATTCTGAATGAAGTTTCCATGGTTCTCTCATTTTTAAATATTAAAATATAATATTCGGCTTAAAATAAATACCCGCACAATCCTAAGCAATTTAAGGTTTATGAAAAGCGGGGAATTTAATCGTAAGTAAGTTAATACAAATCGATATGACCGAAAACAAATGCAAGCAACAATGTAATTACGTAAGTACCATTGTTGTCAAAGTAGCTCTGGATCAACAGCTCCTCCTCTTGAGTCTCCAGACTGACAAGTGACATCCCCAGAAGGTCACACTGAATAGCTGCCTCGTTAGCCGTCACCTGTGAAGTCAATGAGGTTACCATTAAAAAAACAAATACAAAAGTTTTGCAAAATAAAAAAGGGGTTCTACGAATAAGGAAGTTTTTTGTTTTGTTAATTGAAAATGTTATAGTAGCTGTTAAATGTTTACAATAAGTGTAGAAAATTTTATCATGTACCAGGACCAGCAATAAAAATGCCATGGGTATAATTTGCTAATTATGGGGGACATTCACAAAGCACTTTGACCTCAACTTTAGCCCCAAGTTTTATCCCTGGTACTAAACATGGTGCTAAACCAGGGGCTAACGAGTCTAGCTCCTAGTTTAGCACCACGTTTAGTACCAGGGATAAAACTTGGGGCTAAAGTTGGGGTTAAAGTGGTTTGTGAATGCCCCTTATTATATTTATATGAATATATTTAAATGACACGTTTAATAGTATAACATATAATTATCTTTAACTTAACAACTCACGAATAATCCACTGTAGATGTAATATTGCCTGCCACCAATCGTTGCATAATCTGCTGGCTGGATGCCTATAGTAAATAAGAAATTGCATGTATAAATATTATGTAAAATTTGTATATCAAATTAAATAAATTCATTGGTATATAATATATAACGCTTTATTTCTAATTTTTTAACTTTACAAGGGGAGGCATTCACAAAGCACTTTAACCCCAACTTTAGCCCCAAGTTTTATCCCTGGTACTAAACATGGTGCTAAACCAGGGGCTAACCATGTCTAGCTCCTAGTTTAGCACCATGTTTAGTACCAGGGATAAAACTTGGGGCTAAAGTGGGGGTTAAAGTGCTTTGTGAATGTCCCCCAAGAATTATTAAAATGGTCTCCCTTTTCTCAAATGATAGAAGAATTAAAATAATATTATATATGTTATCAATATTGATAAGATTGATAACTCACCTTCTGTTTTTATCAACTTATCATCCTGAGGTACGCTCTCTTCAACTGTTCGACCCTAAACAAAAATTTAAATAATTAATATTTAACCGTCAAATGAAACAAACTTCAGCAATGAAAAACTTATTTGAAAATTAGAATAACTGAAGTTGTATGCACGATTATTTTTTTATATATATTTTTTATCGGCGCGGTTCACGAAGAATTCATCCACAAAGATATCCAGGTTTCTTATCACTATAACCACGATTAGCATTTAAATAATGATTCAATATGAGCAAAATTAGCTGCAGAAGTTTGCCTAGCCAAAGTTTCTGATTTCCAACTCATATCCTATTATAACAGAACGATACACTCACAATCAGTTATTAAGAAATCTGGATACCTTCCTAAAAATTTAACTTTTCTTGCAAAGTAATTGTGATGTCATATCCATTTAAAGATTTTATAGGAAAGCATGTTTATTTTTATCACAGAAAAGACAGATCTGTCTTTTCTCTGCTTTTATTGATTTTCTTGTATGTCTAATGAATTTACTCAAGAGTAAAACAGGGACGAAGAAAGGCCTGAGCCCACATTATATATATATATATATATATATATATACCCTATATTATTATGGTTCTAGGGTATTCAAAAATTCTTAGGATGAAAGGGTTCTAGATTATTATTTATTAGTATTATAAGAAAGGAGGTAGCTTTAGATTAATGGAGTATTGTCCTCAATTTTTTTTTATTGCAGAAATGGATAGAGCGTGCAAAGTTATGCTACCATGATTTTTTTCAGATTTTTTAGAGCCCGGGAAGTATTTTTAAAAAATTATTATAAGTCCTTTTTATGACGTCACGCGGCGGCAAGTCCTATCTTTTTCTTAAGAAGCGGCGTCTCGTGACGTCACAAAAATAACTTTCAATGATTTTTTAAAAATAGTTCCCGGGCTCTAAAAAATCTGAAAAAAATCAGGGTAGCATAACTTCGCACCCTCTATCCATTTCTGCAATAACAAAAATTTAGGTCAATACTCCATTATGACGTTACAGCGTCTTCATCGATATTTTAAGATTACCCTAATTGAAATAAATTTCATCTTTTATTCACTATTAAGCTCTTTCCTCGTCTAATTCCCTCTTATTTTGCAACATTTTAGAGAAAAATAGAGGGAAAAATATGAGATGACGCCTTCTTCCCTCTTATGGTCTCCATTTCACTTTGAGCGAGGAGAAAATAAGATGCTTTCGAGGTAAAAAAAAAGCTACATAAGATTATAGATTTAGACGTATAAAGGATGAGTAGAAGATGTAAATTTTCAACTATGATATATATATATATATATATATATATATATATATATATATATATATATATATATATATATAAAAAAGTGAACAGTACATTACCAAAATAGTATAATCAATATTAACAGTAAAATAACTCCATTGAACTTTACCTTAGTAATAGCCACGAGAGCGAGCAAAATCACGAACACCTTGTTCATTGCGGAGTGAATGACATTTTTTTATTACGACGAGTTGAGATAATTTCGAGGTTACTCTATCAAGTATTCAAGATAACATAATTATTTCCGTACGTCATTTTACGACACTATATGACAATAAATTATGATTAGATTATAATTTTTTAAGTGCGACGTGTGCTTTTTTATATGTTTGTCAATGTTTCAATATTTTTTTAACGTGTCAAAATTAATGTTAAGTGAAAATTTTAAGTATTTTAATTTTCTTGTGTATCGACATGGCCACACCCGAAAGGACAAAATGGCGTCAAGGATATATAATTATATATATATATATATATATATATATATATATATATATATATATATATATATATATATATATATATATATATATATATATATATATATATATATATATATATATATATATATATATATATATATATATATATTTTATAAATGCACGACTAATAATATATATAATAATAAAATGAAATAAAATAAAATAAATATCATTATATATTTTATATTAAAATAGTAAATAGTAAAATTATGTACTAATGCAATTAATTTATTTCACAATATCATGAAAAATTTGCTATTTTATTCATATATGGATAGAAAATAACGAGCTTTATTTTGATTTTTTTAAGATATCTTTGTACTTTCTACCCATATGCTGTGACGTCATAGTCATGCAAATATTTAACATACTGTGGGAAAGGCGTTACGTTGAATATTAATCTAGACTTCCACCCTATTAAGGACGTTTGACAAAACTAAATAAAATTGGCAATACATTAACTAAAGGTTTTGTATACATATATCTGTAATAAAAAAATCATTCAACCATCACATTGATTCTTATTATAGCAAGAATTACAAATTATTGCATTCATAACTTTTTTATAGTTTGGGCATGTATGCTTACATCTTTGTTCGTTTACGTTCATATCCGTATAAAACATACTGCAGTATCAAGTATATAATGTTATATGTTATATATGTTATATAATGTTTTATATATATATATATATATATATATATATATATATATATATATACATATATATATATATATAATGTTACTTTATAGGTGTAAATTCTGTTGTTGGCATATTAAAAAAAAATACAATTCATTTAATTTATTATTTTTATTCAGACATAAGAAAATTTAAAATGGAAGTGATTATAAAGTTAGAACATTATGAAAACCAGAGAATATTTGAGAAGTCTGTATCTTATGGCAAATTTCTAAATAACAATAACAAATCTTGCCATAAAACATTATGACGTCACCAATATTGGTTATAACTAACAATAAACAAACTGCATTATTTTTTATTGCATTATATATTGAATTATATAAGGACCTGAAGCTACGTAACTATGTAAATTTTTTTAAAAATCTTGTAACACCCTTAAAATCATGCTGTAAAACCGTATGACGTCATAGTCATGTAAATTCAACACCCAAGCATAGAGAAATGTATTTCATGGCTATGACGTAACAACGTATTTTATCTCGATTTGGAGGGTGTTCAAAATTTTCTAAAACTGACAATAAATTGTATCTTGAGACCATTCATGTAATATCTCTGTGTAATGCACCATGCATGCAGGTTGTCCATTGTCCATTATTCAAGTTGAAGTATATTTGTTATAAAAATTTTGAAATAAAATTGTGATTAATTATATCTATCTATATTGTACACTCGTCGCCATGGAAAATTTTCAACTTCTATAATAGCCTTGTTAATCACCATGCCTTGTGTTATTTATAGTTTATACTGAGCATCAAGACCGCAAGAGGAAATTTTCCAAGGCGATACAGTAAATATAATAAAACATTCGATAAAATTATTAAACTAAACATTTCTACAAAAAAGCATAAATGCAAATTAACATATTTATGATACATCTGCTGGAAGCTCTAAAAAGATTTGACACAACTTACAGTCATCGCTAAGAAAATTTCCATTTGCTGATACCTACTTAATCAATATAACTCGTAAGAATAACACAGGGCATGGTGATGCTGCAAGTGAGAAATTTTCCAAGGCGATGAGTGTACACTCAAACAATTAGAAAATGTCATTTTTATAAATCTAACAGTAAGCTTTTTTATAACACAGGCCTCATGTACTGCAAATAAAAAAATATAATATTTTAAAAATATGAAATGCTGCATGCTCAACAGGGAGGAAAACGTGCAAAACAAATTGCATATCCTCAAGGGGCATATGTTAAACCTGCAAAACTTCACATTTCATGATTGAATGAGTGCACTTCGAATAATTTGCATTCTTTTAACACACTAACGAAACAATTATTATAATGCAATAGACAACTTTTATTCACTTTATCTAGTTTGAAATTATTATAAAACATATATATTATATATTTTGGAATATTTAAGTTTAATGTATCGAACATTTTTAATTTTTAACAACAACAAAGCTATTCATTTGAAAATTTAGGATATTTTTAACTTATAAAATAAAATATATTTTAAAATAAACAAAAATAATTTATCATTATCATTATGATTGAAGATTGAATAACATGATTTAAAGCAAAGAACATAATTTGGTGAATTCTATTTGGCATTATTGGTAAATGAGGCTTATATAATTAATAATTATTTAATTATGATTTTTATTGATGCTATGATAAAATATTAAATTTATTCAGTGTACATGGTTAAAAATAGAAAAAAATGTATGTTCTTTTTATGCTTTGAAGCTCCATACGTGAAAATATTTATCATATTTGATAATTTTTATATTATCACAGTAAACTGATAAACGATATCTTATGGATAAATGACATTTTTACATAAAGTAGCAGCTGCTATCATTGTGATTAATGGATTTGATTGTGATACACATAATTTTACAATACAGTAGTTAAAAATAAGTTCTTTTAAAAGCTATCGATACAATGATTTATTATTATTTTTTAAATAAATTAAAAAAATCAACAAATCTAAAATATTTTGTAGATAACAAGAAATGATTAATATTATTGATTTGCTAAATATTTAATATAATGAATAAAATTTTGTAAATTAAAATAAATTAATGTTATAGTGAATATATATTATAAAAATCTAAGAGAAAAGGTATGTAAAGCTGCCTTAAAACAACAAAATATACGTAACAATTAAAACAATTACACTAATCATGCACCTTTGAAAATTTCTCTCACCATAAAAAAATCCAATGTATTATAATATTATTGTTATATGTTAGGGAAATTTTCAAGGGTAATAACTATACTTATAAATCTTATAATGAAAAACTTAAATTTTCTTTAAAACAAACATAAAACATATGGCAAAGAATTATACATGGCAAATTAAAATAGCATAACACATTTTATAAGTTTCATAACAAAAATACACTACATTGTGAAAAGGCCATTAAAACATGCACAAGTTTCTTATAGTAAAAACTCCAACATGGGCTCTATATAGCCAAAGATTATAGATTTTACTGTATACCTAAAAGGATAAACAATATTATAAATATGTTTAGGAGCAATTTCATTCAGATTTCTTTTCTCTTTCTTTTGGAATTTAGTTAATCCAAATATATTTTTAATTAATATAAATATTATAATCAATAGAGTATTGACCTCAAATTTTTTTATTGTAGAAATGGATAGAGCGTGAAAAGTTATGCTACCCTGATTTTTTTCAGATTTTTTAAAGCCCGGGAAGTATTTTTAAAAAATTATTGAAAGTTATTTTTGTGACGTCACGAGACGCCGCTCCTTAAGAAAAAGATAGGACTTGCCGCCGCGTGACGTCACAAAAAGAACTTTCAATAATTTTTTAAAAATAGTTCCCGGGCTCTAAAAAATCTGAAAAAAATCAGGGTAGCATAACTTTGCACGCTCTATCCATTTCTGCAAAAAAAATTTGAGGTCAATACTCTATTATGCAAGTTAATAGCAATTTAAAATAAATCCAAATCCACTTTCCTCGTGAAGTCGTGAAATTTCTTTCTATGACGTGTCCCAAAAAGGCCATACACAATAATATATTACAACTTTTTCTTAGAGTCTGCAACATGAACTGTGTGGATTATTTAAATAATTAAAGTAAATATTTGAAAATAATTACTTAGAATATTCATCTTGTGAGCCGATATTGCAAACTTACTGTAATTTATACTATATCAGTAAAAAAAGTGCAATTTTTTTTAAGACAAATTTTGATTATATTTTCATTCAAAGCTACAACACATTTATATTACACCAACGTGGCTGCTATGCTCCATTACATCTCTTTATATAATAAAATTACATAAAAGCCTAATGGACAACCTGCATGAAATTTTTTTATTGCAGAAATGAATAGAGGGTGCCAAATTATACCACTCTGAATTTTTTCAGATTTTTTTGAGACCCAGAACTATTTTTAAATAATTATTAAAAGTTCTGTAAGTTAAGTTGGCACCCCTGAATCCTTAATAAAAGGATAGGACCAGAGACGCCTCCAGGGGGCGTGGCTGCACTTTCAGTATTTATTTAAAAATTGTTCTGGGTTTCAAAACAATCAGTAAAAAATCATACAGTAGCATAATTTGGTACCCTCTATTCATTTCTACAATCAAAAATTTCATGTAGGTTGTCCATTTTCATAATAATGCCTGTCAACTGAGTTTTAACTCCAATGATTCCCGATGATGTCACTGCTGCGGCGCGAAGGTAGCGATGATATCTAGAATGCTGACGTAGCTACCGGTAAGCGCACCGGTAAGTCCGAATACCACGATCAGGACGTTCTTGAAGTGTGACCACGTTCCCAGCTGTTCCCAGAACACCACGCACTCCAGGATGGGAGGGAACAGGAAGGCCACTGCAGACGTGAAGAGCGCGCCGGTGAGGCCCATCAAAGCGCCGAGGTTCGGGATACCGAGTGCTACACCAGCTGTGGAGCATCAGAGATATGTTAGTCGTGTAAGAAGAAAAAAATATTAAGAAAAATTATTGTTTTTTTTTTCACAAAGATTTATAAATTTTAGCTACAATTCCCTATTATTATTATGTTAATCTGGTATTATAAAATATGCATTCGATCATGATAAAAAAAAATCTGACATTTTTTGCGTCCAATCTTTCTTTGAAAGAAAATTTCAACCTTGTTTGTGTTATAGGGTTGTAATTTTCTTACAAGAAAAAATCCTTTGAAATAAATAGAAAAGTTGTGTCAAAACATCATTGAATTCAATGTATAAAGAACAAAAATGTTAAAAATATTTCATAATCCTAATTACTTATTAAGGTTAGTTTAATTATTGATATATTCAAAAATAGTAAAATACATATTATGTAATATTTGGCTGATATTTCTTATTTTTATTTTTTTATTTTTTATAAACGCGTATACAATCAAACTTAATTTTCATTTTATATTTATGTATAGTTTTTGCTTTACAGATCTGTGTACATTATGTACAGTTACCACCTAAGAAAATATATTTTTTTATCATCCTAATTAGCAACATGCGCCGAAGAGCTTTCGAACAAAAAAAGCCATCGCGGTAATATATTTCCGCTCCGGTGAAGAGATAAGATATCCCAAACCTTATTACGGCGGGAAAAATTACAAAAAGCCGCGAATCAATCACGGGACAATATTATTATTGTATGGCTCTTGGGTGAAGCTTAAATGTATTATTAATAAAAATAAATCAACAAAAAATGATAAAACTTCATGACGGTCACGCACTCACAGATGATAAGGACGAGCAGCACACGGTAGAGGTACTCTGCAGCGAGGTTCGCCGCCCCTGGCCACTTCTTCTTGAGCAGGTCCCTCACCCCCGGCCACGTGAATTGCATGGTGCAGTAGAACACCAGGGGGTAGGTAAGACCCACTGAGAGGGCCAGCATCAGGTTGGCAGACTGTGCGAGCCTGCAGGAAAATACAGTCAATATATAGACGTCACGAAAACTTCTTCGGTGCTTCAAAAAATATCAATTTTTTATTTATTTTTTTGCTTCTACTAAATTCTCTTGTAGGGTGCTGATCACAAGTGAATGAATTTAACTTCTTGGGTCTTCATGGATCCGATCTAGCATTTTGCTTATATGTGAGATTTTGTGGGTCCCTTCTTTCTCTAAATATAATCTTATTACTTAATAATATTACGTCTTTTTACCTCCAAAACATCTAATTTCCTGTTCGCGCAAATTGAGGATGTGAAATTGAAATAATATTTTTAAAATTTCAATTTCAAAAAAGAAGAAAGGGAACGTAATCTCATCATTTCTCTTTCTTTCATTTTTTTTTTCGAAAATGATGAAATTTGGAGGGAAAATACGAGAAGAGACGTCAAAAGTGTATAAAAAGTTAAATTTATTAAACTCGAGCATATGATTCCAAATTAAGTACTCAATATTTACGTCAAACTACTATAAAAGCATGTAAATTTTACATTGTAAATCCACCTTAACTCTAATCAATGCAGCATATACGCTGCTCAGTAAATATCCCATGCATGAGCAGGCTCACCACTGGTCGGAGGGAATGTTGAGAGAGATGGTGGCTGCCACGTCGAGTCCGTACTTCTGCAGACCGAAGAAGCCCACCACGGTGTAGAGGGCCACGAGGAACACCATGGCCGTGTTGAGGATTCGGAACGGTCCCAGGAAATGTTCCGGAGTAGACATCTCGTTCTCCAGGGGCATTATCTGGATGGTGGGAACATCAAATTATTATTTATTCAGCAACAGTCACAAAACCAACGTACTAACTATACAAAAAATCAGCATAAAAAAATTAAAATATTGTAATACAAATAAATCAGTTGCATCAGTAAAGATAATGGAAATATAACATTGAGTGAAAAAGTTCGTGTGATATAATTGTGTAAATCTCATAGTCATATATATACCATACTGTATATTTATTTTTTTATTTTTAAAACAAAAAAACTTATTTTTATTTGTCTAAATGGTATCTTTTGTATATATTTTATTTAAATTTTATGCATGATTTTTTTTTCCATTTGCCTATTTGAACCTTAAATTATGTAGTAAATTTTTTCATTTTTTTTTTCACCCTCTAACACCCTTAAAATTGTACTGCAAAATACTGTGACGTCATATTCATGCAAATATTTAACCCACAGAGTTCCGCACTTAAGTAAGTGGAACTCTGTGATTTAACCCATGCGCAGGTACAAAGAAAGACGTTCCATGACTATGACGTCATAGCGTCTTTTCCCTCGATTTTGAAAGCTGAAGAAAATAACAATACATAACTGGAAATTAACGTTGCGATTTCCCCACTCACCGCTGCATGTCCCGAGATTGCAAAGACAGCCGTGCTGAAGAAGAGCGGAAGGTGCGTCCAGGATACGAAGGCAGGTCTCTCACTGACACTGGGAAGGTCTACGAACACGTACGATAACACGATGGCGATGGCAGCGAGCGCCAGGAGGTTGCTGAGCAGCGAGAAGGGCGAAATATAGCGGAGATCACGCACCATTACCAGGCATAGAAAGGTCAACGACACCCCCAGGATGTAAATCTCCAAACTGAGGTCAGATTGAAGGTATTCGTTCGCAACCTGAAACAAATAGAAAGATATCAATAAGAATTTTAAATTTGAATATTCAACACTGCATGTCACATGAATGTGTCTTTCTTGTGTTTTTCATTCATTGGTAGACAATTTTTTAAGAAAAATCTCACTGGCTGAACACAAACAGAAGTACTCACGAACCTTTACCAAGAAAACCTAGTTAAATTTGACGGCCTGTGATTATATCTCTGCAAAACCAAGCGGCATAATATAGTATTATTGCACTTTTATATAATTTATAATAAAATTATAATTTATATACTGTAATTATACACAAGAAATATTTAACCTATCAATATTGCATTTTTTATATAGTATCAAGTTCGTTTTCCCAATTATTAAGACAAAATGGACATGTTTTTGTTATGCAGATGAGACAAATACTGAGATAATTTATACGTTTTTTTAATAATAATTTATAATAAAAAATGGTGTAGAAGAAGTTGCATAACCCACAGGATATATCTCAAAATAATAAAGTTATATATTATAATGCATCTTTGAAAAATAAGGCTTCATAATTATTATTCATGATTTTAGCTTTGAAAGCATTTCAATTTCATTATTGATATAAACAAATTTCAATATCTAAGAAACTTTTGATTGATAAACTCTTGAAATGTTGATATTTGAACAAACCTCGTAGAAACTTTAATTAAACAAGGCTGTTTTTTTTTTTAAAGAATTAACTTTAAAGTACTCTATAAAGTCTTTCGCTAACAGTTTTTAACGCAATTTTTAAGATAACTTACAATGGAATATTCATTTTATAGTCCTGCTTTGACATTTAGTCATGCAAGAATCGAAAGGAAGATATAAGAATAACTTATACTAATTCAAATAAAAATGTTCGATACGGCTATACATGGCTGGATCGGACATTTATTTTTGAATGAAGTGTATCATCTCACTTGCTGAATGTTGGAGGCTACGAAGACGGTCCACACAGCGAGCGCACTCAGAGTCATCACGATCAGGAACGTCTGGATTGTGTACCTAGCGAGAACGTCATGGGTCAGACATTTCGTAAGTACAGTTCATTTGTGTTCTAATATTTGTATCGTTTAACCCTAGCATTACCTGTAACTCTTTTAAAGTGGATAAAAAGTGTGAAATACTGCTCCAAAAATTCTGAAAAGATTTGTAATCCTTAGTTAGCCACCCAGCAAAGTATTTCAAAAAAAAAAATAATAATAATAATAAATAAAATAAAATAAAATAAAAAAATAGTGAAACAAAACTTTAATTTTTTTTAACATGTGATTTAAATAGCGGGTCATGTCAACCCCCCACCCCCTTAATAAAGAAGATGATCAAAAATCGCCTGGAAATGCTAGGGTTAATTGATATTGAAATGAAGTTAATCCATTGTTTAATTCTTATATATATATGACTAATAATGACTCTGGAAGCGAAATGTATTTAGTATTTACGTAATTTTAATAACAACATTACATTTTTATATAGATTTGTTTGATTTGAATAATTTATAGGGATTCATTAATTTATAGAGCAGGCTAATGTTAAGTTCCTGCTGGTGGTACCTTGCAGCGCGGGAGTAGCGCCTCACACGCAAGGGTCCATGCTGAAAGGCGACCTCGGCCAGGTCTGCGAAGCCCAGGGCAGGAATGTTGTGTCTCCAACACAGCTCGTGGGCACATCGGACCTGCAGAGTAAAGTATAACTATAGTGTTAGATCTTAGGAATCAGACAACATCTTCCTTGGCATAGTCAACACAAACATTAAAATGCGATATTGACTGTAACTCTGATTACACAGTTTAAAAATGCAATTTTTTTCAGATATGTGAAATTTAGGAGATTTACAAATTAATTGATGAAAGCCGAGAACTGCCTTACGAGTTGTCAATGTGTCTAAAATTATATTTATTAAATTGAAGCAAACATCATTATCTGTCTGTCATAGCAGCAGTTTTATAAAATTCAGGGTCAATAATTATGAATTTTGATAGGCAGATAGATTTCGGACGAGACACGATACATTTAATAATTATACGAGACTTGATGTTAGTTCATACTCTTTTTATCAGAGGACCCCTCCACGACTCACCATTACATGTATGCAGTACGTACTGACGAGGCCTATGAAGATGAGACCGACTGGTCCCCCCACGATCCCCGCATGACTGAAGGCCCAGGGCATGGCGAGGATGCCCGTGCCCAGGCTGCTCTTTATCAAATGGACCAAGGTCTGGTTGTCACTGAAACGTCAAACGTACTTGGAAGATCATACTCTGAAATTTTATTATTGTACAGTCGTCACCTCGGAAAATTTCACTTTGTTAATTACCATGCCCCGTAAGAATATATTCATAGCACATGCAGAGCATGGTAATAAACACGGCTGCAAGTGGGAAATTTTCCAAGACGACGAGTGTACATACGTGTATATCAAAAAATAATATTGTAAATTTTTAGAACTCAAAACAGATTATTGTTTGATTTGGATAGTATATAATATATTATGTCATGTATATTGTAAAATAAGATTTTTTTACGATTGTGCATGTAAAGTCAAATTGTTATTAAGCTAATTGGCTAATTGTTTATGTTTTTAAAATTGACGTTATGTCTTGATTAAGAAGAAGTTTATGATAATTAAGTTGTATTGTGTGATTATACAATCGAAAAACAATAAAGATATTATGAGTTATGAATAGTAATTAAGTACTGTACAAACAAGATTGGTAAACTATAAAAAACGCTGAGTACAAAAGTAGCACTATTTATATTTATAATAGTGAAGTTATAATGGCATAATAACTAGCTAGAGATATTACTTCTATTTATAGTCCTTGTAACAGCATAGTAATTAACGTAATTAACTATTATAATTATATCATAATAAAGGTTTCAATTGTATATGAAATGTGTTTAATACCTGACAAACAATCTCGAATATTTCGAAAAAATACACTGTTACGTGGTATAAAAAATTAAAATTATATCGATTTTCAATGGCCCAAGCTTTAACCAAAAAATAATATTAAAATTTTTTTGCTCAAATCCATTTTTTTTTTCATAAAAAAAAAATAAAGAAAAACTCTTATGGGAATTAACATGGCGGATTTTCTTCATTTTTTCTTTTATGAAAAAATGGATTCAAGTAAAAAAAAATTAGTCACTTTTAATTAAAGTTTGGGTCATAGAACATAGCTGTATTTTTTTTGATACCACCAAACGATGTATTTTTGCAAGATATTCCAGGGTGTTTTATACAAGTAAGCAAGTTCACCCTGATTTTGGATTTTTTTTTTCTAGCAAAACTATGTGAGATAGAATTTTTTTAATTTCTGTTTGAATTGGAGAATCACTTAAACTATTTATAGAAAATATCAACTCAACTTATTTTCCTAATGGATGCTCAACTTTAAAACAGAGATAACATGGAGACTATATTCAATATATTCTCTATGGCGATACAATAACCTTATATCTAAATGGTTTTTTAATGTTCACTTTTGAACGATAGATACACACACTCAATTAACAGGCTTCTCCAAATCTGTTCTTAAATACTTCAATGCGTGTTATATAATGAATCCTTATCAATGCAATTATAAATCCTAGTTATTAAGATGACCATATTGTCCTAGTAAAAATAACAGACATTAACTTAAAATGAGATAAGATAATGTAATTGATTTTTTAATTTAAATATATTAATTCTAATTACATACTACTTTGAAACCCTAAAAACTTCCGAAACAATAACTTGAGCGTTTCACGGGCTTTTTCAGAACGGAGCGGCCATGGCCTTGCAAAACATCCCGGCATTTGCCTGCGACTGAGGAAACGTGAAAACCTCAATCAGGATGGAATGGGCGCTACAGCTTACAGATTTTGTCAATGAACCAGAGGTGCAATGGTCCAAAGCCAGGGGAACCACACTTTTTGAATCGTTCCCCAGTCTTCTGAATCTCAATAATTACTTACGTGGTAGGTAGTTTAGTTTTCCTCGCCAGGAAAGGGCTGTTTCTGGGGTCTCTGACGGCCACCCCTCCGCTCCCCTGCAGCTCCTTGGTGCTTACGGTGACCCCGGAGAGAACGGTGAACACCCCCGCCTCTTTGGTAGCGCCCACCTCCTGGTCGCGGACCTCGGGGGCTTGGCAGGTAGACATCGCTGAAACGTCAGGTAAACTTGGTAGAAACAAACGTACTGAGTGGAGGAGTATCATTCAGAGAGCAAGGTAGCTACAGTTACAAGGTGGAATTGTAGGTAGAGAAACTCGAAGTAGCGTGACGTCACTCGTCGCACGGGAGGTATAGAGGATATAAAGGACCAAGAGATAGCACTGACGTCTGAAAATTTTGCTGTTTGCATCGAGGATACGGCAATACCTATAGCATGGGGAAAAATCACAAAAATTATCAAATTTTTAGGAAAGAAATCATTTACGAAGTTGAAATATTTTTTTACATTTGTCCGAAAGTATTCGACAACTAATTACGGTGTTGTCATTTCTGTAAAATTATGCTGTGGCTGCTGACATGATTTTACAATGTTAATCATATACAGCAATCCTCGCCAAGACGCACGTAGTTCCAGCAGTTATCACTAGGTTCGCACTAACTTTATGACGCCATGTATCTGCCAGGGAACTTTACCCACTTTGGAGAGAGGAGGGGATGGGGGAGAGATGAGATGAGAGGAGGGAGTGAGACAGATAGAAAGAAGAAATTAATAATTTGTAAATAATTATAGAATGCTTTTAAAACAACAATTTAAAAATTCCCTTAAAAAAATACCGTAAAAATAATAAGCTGCAATTTTATAAATTTTATTGCGTCAAACACATAGGCATACAACATTTAAAATATAATTATTATATAATCACTTTGAGCGAAGAGAAAATAAAATGTGTTTTAGAGGTAAAAAATACTGTAGGTTTAGACGTGTAATGGATGAGTTGAAGAGGTAATTTTTCAAATAAGTTACTACAAACTTAATTAAAAAACGTAGATTGCACGCACTTACGATCGCGGTCTGTGTGCGACCCGCCTTTACGCTGACGTAACCGATAACGTGTTTTACAACTTGGAAGTATTTCAATTAACTTCAAGTCACGTGCACCTACATTCCAGTCTATAGAATTGATGGAGACGAGCCTCCAAGAACAAACAAGGTTAAAATATTTAACTGCCAGCTGATCATATCCACCATCTGACCTTAACCTTAAAGACGGAGAATAAATATATCATGCGTCGTCGTATTGGTTTTTATCATTTAAATGTCAGCAAAAAATATATGAAAAAATATTGTACATTGGTCTTTAAATTAGCACTAATTTTTTTATATGTTTACAACGAGAGTTTTGCTCTTTGAATATAAATACTACACTTCGAGGCATACAGAAATTTTTCTTATTTATTTTTTTTATTTTTATTTATTTTTTTTATTTTTATTTATTTATTTATTTTTTTTTACTCTGGAGCGCCCAAAAACATAAAATTATATTTTATATTATGTGCATTTTTTTAATGATAAAAATGCAAAATTTCTATATAATATAAAATTTAGTCTAAATTTAAGATCAACATGTGTATGACAATGTTGAATAATGGCCGTCTATTCAAATTCATCTCTAATAAATTCGAATATCTTCTTTTTTTTCTTTTGAAGGTGTGCTCGATCTTACCCCTTCCTCTCCCCTATTCCCTTCCCAACTCAAATTGTAAATTTTGCAAGTACATAACCATTTTTTATTTTATTTTTCCTTTTTTTACAATAATTAATTTATTTATCTGTACAAATTCATGTAATATAAATATATCAAAACGTTCCTTATATAATATATATGTTATATACTGGTACGTAAAAAATAAATATATAATATGCTAATTTGTAGTGGCATCACTGAGGTTATTGAACTTCACAATTTTCTGATCCGTGAAATTGGTGCATTACTGTCAAATATAATAGGGGTCATTCACAAAAAAGGGGCTCAAAATTTAAAGATTTTTTTATATCTTTTATCTTTTAATAAAATGTAGCCTTGAAACCCCCTATTATGTAAAAAAAAAAATGTATTAAGAGATTCTGTCGACATTCATTAATTTTTTATCCTTTCTATAAATTGTAATTATACTATAATTCATATTTAACTTGGGTTTCATCTTGTTTGTAACGTCTTCAGTCATTGGGTGCGTTGTTTGTAGCGAAGAATTTCATTGGCCGAGATGAGCCGAAGGACACCCGAGCGTTTCCGACGGAAACCAAGTTAAATATGAACCATATAAAAGATATCAGATCTGTCTGGCCACATAATTAAACGGGTAGAGGTAATTCGACTACAAAAGCACAATCAGTCATTTAAGCATCGTCCGCACATTCTTTGTCCATGGCCTTGTGGGCTACTAGAGAAGATAGACGTGGGTTGAATAGATAACTCTATCTTATGTCGAGAATTTACAGGGATACGCTTCTGAGAATGATTATATCATGGAGAGAATATTTTTGAAATATTTGCAAATACTTAGCATATCTGCTTGAGAATAAGAGAGAGAGAGAGAGAGAGAGAGAGAGAGAGAGAGAGAGAGCAATGAACTGATTTTAATTATCATATATTTTTCTGGAAGTTTCATTTTTATTAAAAACAAATTTATTTTAGACTTTGCACCTTGTTTTTTTTTATTTTATTTTAGCATTTAGTAAAAAAAAATCTGTAAAATTTTAGCCAATGACATACAGAATTGATTTCTGATGTTACCATGATGTACTGTGTATAAATAATCTCATATAAGGTTCATTAAGATTAACTCGGATTAAATACAAAGATTATATTGATTTAATAAAACACAATATTATGTCGAGATTAAGACATTATCTTTAGAGTTGTAAGATTTAATTGAGATAAAATCTTCCATGTTATTGATGTTTTTTTAATTTAATTCTACTAAAAAATGCTATTTACTCGATCAATTTTCTGGATGTTACATTTTGATTTTCCCACCGGAAGTAAAAGTTTATGTTCATGTCAATTTTGATATATATTTTTTCAAAATAATTTAGTACTCTTTATTACAAATCTGACTGGAAAATTTCATAATCCAAATGCTGATATTACTAATATTAGGAAATAAAGAAGTACTGTCATTTCCTGGTATTTATGACGAGAAAATATGAATTTGTATTTTGAATGAAGTTGAAATGTTATATTATTTACATTTTAATTGAAGCACAAAATACAGCATATATTTTTTATCTGAAATAAACATGAAATAGATCCTTACGAAAATTAACATATAAGTAATTTAATATTAAATTTAATTTATTGTAAATATAACTAGAGCGCGGAAAAAAATTATTTTGCCTTTTTGTGCACATGAGGACTATTTTGTTGTCATTTAGGATGTCCACCGATCTCCGGAAGTGGATTAAAATGAGCCTATAAAAAAAGACTATTTACACTATTTTTGGATTTTGCGACTATTTTGGCAAAATATGACTTTTCGTGACTTTTTGACATATTTTTAGTACATTTCAGCTCTTTTCTTCATATTGCCAAAAAAAAAAAAGGAAGTAAAGAAACAAAGACTTCAGTCTCTGTAAGGGAAGTCTGTGTAAAGAAATTTAAAAAAAAATAAAACTTTTAAACACACGTTTAAATAGCACTTTTCAAACGCCTTTTTGTGCATTTCCAAACAAAAAAAGTGACTTTTTATAGACTATTTTTAAAAAAAAGTGACTTTTTTTAAACTATTTTCCAAAAATAAGTTGACTTTTTAGGCGCCTATTTTCCGAAAAAAAATGTGACTTTTTTCCGCACTCTATAATAAATAACTTATTAAAATATTGTAATTTGTTATTGAAATCCTGAGAAAAAAGGCATTGATTAAAAAAAAAATTCAATATTGAATTCTAAACTATTTGTAATTAAAATTAATTAACAAAATAAATTAGAAGTTACCAACACTGCGTCTATTAAAAAATTAATTAATTAATAAGTCTCTAATATTAAATATGGTTGAGTCTGTCACTAAATGACATATAAATATGATCCTTATAGCTGTCGCTTTTAACATCTGGAAAACCAGAGTTGAAAAAATTACAACACATTTTTTATCAACCTTTATAAATAATAGCTGTTTTTCCTGTTTTGTTCGACCGAGTGTTTTTTTTTTATATCCTTTTCATACAAACAGGGAATTTACTACACACAGTATTGAGCCCATGTAGTCTCTATTGCATAATATATTATAAATATGTGGTAATACTATATGATGAAATTTTAATTTTAAATTATACACTTAATTTGAATTCGTATTATGATTTTTTTTTATTTATGAAGGACTTTTTTATATTCATAACTCGATCATTATAAGGATAAATTTCTACTGGTAATCCAATTTGAACCATAAGTGAAATAAATTATTTATAATATTATATATGTTGTGTATGTTTATATCATATAATGTGAAATGAGCATTCATTCAAATGTAATTTTTCTATAATCAATGTTGTACTTAAAATATATTGTAAAACAGGAGGTTATAAAATAAATAATTAAATTGACACCGATAAAAAGTTAGTAAGAGGCATTCACAAAGTCTTAAGGCCACATTTAAGGCTCGATAATTTAAAGCTTGATTTTAGACGTGTTTTTTAGACCCAAAATTTCTGGTCTTAAATTATTGAGCCTTAAATGTAGCCTTAAGGCTTTGTGAATGCCCCTTAGTAAAACTTAATTAACAAATTTAATTTTAGGCAAGACCACGTCGTACGTATTCTTGATTTTAATATGATTTTGCTACTATTTTTTAAAATTTTATATAATTATATAAAAAAAATATACCAAAGCTAACATTGTAATTGTACTGTAGTGTACATACGATGTAATTTGTTTACTTATTGCATGCTATTTTTCTAAAAAAAAAAAGTTAATAATCACTATTAATATATAATTTTCTTGCTTATAATATTTTTAAAGTTCTTCACAACAGTTTTCTTAATAGACGGGCCTTGTAACAACCTGCTCGGTTTACTCACTGTTTATATGGAGAGTAGCTCGGACGACAGCGCTGACTTGTTTTTATCAAGATGACATTCTGACAGATGCTTCTTCCTCTGGCCCGCTTGACTGACTGAGCTGCGAGCCGCCGACCCAGCCTTATCACCACACCAGAGTATGCAAATTCATAGGAGAAGAGGGCTCATGACAGAAAAGTACAGTCAAATTTACGTGATATTCCCTCCGGAAGTAGCAAGAAGTGTAGAGTTGATGAAAGAAAAGTATAGTCAAATTTAATTTATATTCCTTCCGGAAGTAGCCGAAAGCTTATATACGAACTTCCAGTATTATAATTTCAACATATGGGAAAGTTACAGTAAAATTTATTTTGAAATCTCGGTGGAAGTAGCCGGAAGTGTAGAGTTTACATCCTTCTTGTTCATATCTGAAATTTTTGACGAATTCTGATAAAAAAAAACTCTTTCGCTGAATTTGAAACTTCAAACACGAATAAAAAAAAAAATGTATAAAACTTTTATTTCTGAGTACTTCCGTCGAGAAAATTAAATTAATTTGACTGTATGAAGAATGCGCGTGTTCGAGTTTCTCAGATACAGTTAATTTAATTTTATATTCTTACAGGAAGTGAGTCTTTTCTGACCTTCCTATTTATATCCGAGTTTTGAAATATTGTAAACAAGTCAGTAATTTTTTTATAAACCTCTCTGCAAATATTTCAAACTTCTAATATGAATAAAATTGCACTTCCGGGTCGAATATAAAATAAATTTTACTGTAGAAACCACTTAGTTTCTAAGCTACAGTTAAATTGATTTGAATGCACACCGGATGTAAAATGTTTTCACCTTCTTATTCATATTTCAGTAATGAAATTTTAAATAGTGACAAATACAAACTACTTTGTACAGTTTTAGAAATGAATTACGAAAATTAAGCTGATTAATAAAAAATTTCCCGCTACTTCCGGAGGGAATGTAAACTTAATTTTACTGTATTTTACTCTTCTTTTGTTTTATCATATCAAGTTCCACCCCTTTACGTTTTTGTCAAAGTACAAGCAAGCTCGTTTTACTATTTCATTTTTTTTCTTCTTTTTTTTTTCTACAAAAAATATTATAGAGGCTTCAAGTCAGTTGATTTTTGTGTGTTCCCACCATCCCATCTAAGCCTGCGTAAAAAAAAAAAAAGACACGCACACTTGAAATTGATATTTCAATGTTTTAGACACAAAAAGGCTTAACAAATTATGCAAAATAGATATAGCACTAAAGATAACCAGGTATAGAAGATATGCTAATTGCCATGACGGAAAATATAATGTGAAAGAAAATAAATAACTATTAATTCAAACAATTTGAATTTTATTATTAATAAACAATTTTTTATTAAGGAATTTTATATTTTAATTCTGTAAATTGTGATAGCAGCATACATACATTTTTTTTTATTTAAATCCGTCCTATATAATACCTGTTTGACGCAGTGGTATACACCTCTGATTCGTAATCGGATGGTCGTGAGTTCGATCCCAGCCATGCACCGCCAAACTTTTCACAAGTAGCGGTTGCTAAAGAACACCCACTCGTGCATCCGGGAGGTGATTGATGGCATCCTCCATCAATTGCTTACCATCCTGACTAAGGTTTCCATGGTTTCCTCAGTCACAACTAGGCGAATCCTGGGATGGATTGCTTAATAGGCCATGGCCGCCCCGGTTTGGAAGGGACCCACAAAAGTAGGGTCTACGCAGAGCCGGGAGGTTAAATTCAATTCAGTCACTTAAATGTGGCCAGTACCCTATACTAGGGTTCAGTTAAAAAGCTAAAAAAAATAATACCTGTTAAAAATATCACTATTATATATTACAACGCCTAATCAAGTGAATTTGAATATTACGTAATTAGAATTTTGAAATTATTTCAGTTGAATAAACATTAAGTATTTCCTATGTTCATAAACAAGAGCAACAAATAATAACATGTTAATGATATGTTATTATTATTAATAATATGGTTACAAAGTTGAATCTTTAATTGACTCTCGTGATTTATTTACATGAAGCAAAACACTTTGTAAACAATCCCACGAGAAACAAGCAGTCATGTGCTTGATGACGTCACTAATAAGCAACCTTACTACACTCAAATTTATTTTACATTTTCACCGGAAGTAGCCGGAAGTGAAAGATTTCTGGCCTTTCTGTTAATGTTCGAGTTTAGAAATTTTTAAAACAGCATTCTTATTTAAAAAAAAAAAAAAAACTTTCTGCAAAAATTCAAAATTCAAATAGAAAAACTTTTTACTTCCGTTTGGAAATTAATTTGACTGTATATTTTACTCAATCAGTGGAGTTACTCAACATAACGTTATAAGGAACAACCTAATAAGTTATGCATGTAATTTTTTATTGGATAAGTGGATAGAACTTCTATAGAAGACACAAAGTTAAATTTTAAGTCTACTCCTTTATCATATTACTGCAATTTTACCTTGCATGCTTAATAATTAATATCCATTGAATACATAAAAATAACTCTGAATACCACGAGTTTTACCCATGTGGTATATAATTATATCAGATCACCGAGGTCAAGCAACGCCGAGCGTGGTTAGTAGTTGGATGGGTGACCATTTTCAACAAAAAACACGTTTCCCACCCAGGGGTAAATCGTTGCGCTTTTCCACTATATGTAGTTCCCCTGGCTTTGGACCATTGCACTTCCGGTTCATTGATAAAAGCTGTAGCGTCCATCCTGGCTGAGGTTTCCACGTTTTCCCCAGTCGCAGGCAAATGCCGGCGGGATGAATTGAAAGGCCGCGGCCGCCCCCCTTCCGGAAGAGCCAGCAAAACGCTAAGTTAGGGTTTCGGAAGGTTCGGGGTTTCAAATTTAGTGAATAATTAGTAAGCAGAAATGCCCAGTTAGGGTTTAAGAAAATAAATAAATAAATTATGTTAATATGGGTGCCATGTAATCTATAATATTATGGAGGCGTCTTGAACTTAAACAGACCGAGTGCTCCTCTTACCTCTCTCATATTTGCAAACCTACACATCTCTATGCAACTTTCAGCAGCAGCGTCCATAAATTAGACAACAGTAAAATCTATGCTGTCCCGAGATGTACATAATATATATTTATGGATTTATGGAAAATAGTTCTATGTATCAAACAGCAAAAATTTACGATTTTTTACCAAATAGTCTTACAAATATAGCTAATCCCAATTGTTTTAAAAACATGTTAAAGAAAATTTTAATTAATAAGGAATACTATTCAGTTAAATCTTTTTTTAGTAGTAAATTACCAGAAAATATTGTATTGGGTTAACTTATTTGGCATGATAATTTTATTGTTAAATGACTAATAATTTATTAGATAGTTTGTGTATTTGTCCTGTTTTTGTATATAATTGTATGTATAATTTAATCTTATAGTTTATATTTTATAATAAGTTTTGACTTGATCAATGTTTGTCTCTGTACAAGCCAAATGATTTAAAATAAAAAAATAAAATAAATAAATAAAATATTGGATGTAAAAAACCTTCTTCATGCTTCACAATTAAAAAAATATATAATGAAATTCATATCATTCAGTGCTATAAATTTATTATGTATGTATATTTGACATCGACATGTTATTTTCTAGCAATAGTATTTCTCTCATTATACACCTACATAAACAATTACTCAATTGTTACACTTATTGTTAACTAGCTGTGGGTTTGAATATACAGGATGTTGGTTGAGTAGTTCATTGGTCGTGTTTGCATGTGATAATCAACGTATTTATTATATATATATTTATAATAAATATATAATAAATTTGATTAAAGACCATTTTCACTATAATATATATTTATACGTTATCAGTGAAACGCGAGATGAGAAATTAACTTTTACATCGTCCCACTTTACCGGCAATCGCTTTTATTCCCGTTTGGTGTGGAGGCTCTCTATATAATTATAAATATAATATTTTATATAAAAAAATAATATATAAAACTTTACAAAAATAGAATATACCTCAATAATGCAAATATATATTAAGTATTATTAAGTGAGTTTTGCAACTTACATGATTTTAGCTGTACCATTTTGAATAATGGTATCCCGTATTTTAAATATGTATTAAAAATAAAGGTACTATATATCAATATATTGAAACTTCCTATGTAAACGTTAAATTTAGCGTAAAAAAATATAATACAATATTTAATCAATCCATATGAAATGATCGTGTCTTATGGCCATGTTGACTCAATTAATCAAAACACCAATGGCTATTTGCCAGAATTTTTCCTCACCATATAATGTGTGCGTGACAAAGTGGTGCTATAATTTTACTTTCCAGGAATTTGAAACTTTTGATCAATTTTCTGACCACAAAACAAACAGTACTTCTCTCATAGTCTCTGATACAGCAATTTAACTTTTTCCGTTATATTTCTTTTATAACTTTATATCGTTTAATTTTGTATGTGCTGGATCATAGATTTTTCTATCACAGATAGAAAAAAAAAAAATGAGATTTTTTTTGTATATTATACAGTTGGTTTAAGTATAATTCAAATAAATTATACGTATACAGCTTTTATCATATTATACCAACAGACAGAAGTGATTCGAGTGATTATCTTAATATATTCAGGTGACACGCGATGGTTCTCATTAAATTAAAATACAATTACATTCCTTACAACACTCAGTACTTACATTTTAATCATATTAATTGAAAAAAAAATGTTTATTTTGCTTGGAGGTAATAATTAACCTACTTCGTGAATTTCAATATTTTAATTAAATTAAATTTTAAGTAGGATGTAATACATAAAATCTTGTACGCTTAAAACTTCTAAAAATTTGCACACGCTATTTCGATAATTATTAATATTTTTTATTGATTTTTTCATTTATAATATATCAAAAAATGTCCAGCCTACTTCAAACTTGTCATGTTTTTTATTTTTATTTAAAATGCTTATATTACAAAATATAATTTTCCATTATACGTAAATAATACACGTGCACGCGTCAACACATTAAAACATGACGTGTGTAAGTCGCAGCTGTCAAAATTTGATTGACTGGATTACGTCAAATTATTATTTATTTTGTTCTTAAGGTCTATATTTCTATGATATACAACATGAAATAAAATTAAACTTTAAAAACCATATTCAACTTTGCAATCAGATTAAATCTGTTATCTTTCATGTCTTTTATATATGAGCTCCCATTTGATTCAAGTTCCAAAATATAAAATATTTTTAATCAGAAGAATTATTAGAAACGATGAAGATGTTGATAGTTTTTACCCTGGCTATTTTAGCAGTCACACAGTGTCATGTAAGTATCCATATTTATATTTTCAAATTTATTTTTGTATTTTTGCATAGAGAACCAAACCGTGCTGCAAAATGCTGTGACGAAATAGTCATGTTAATATTTAACACGCGAAAATTAAAGATAAAAATACGTACGCGTGACTATGACGTCACATTCATGTTCCATGCAACATTGAAAAAAGCATTGCATGATTATGATGTCATAACATTTTTTTGCTACACGAGTTTAAAAAGGATTCAAAAATATTTTAATTTTATAACAAAATTATACACGACTCAAGATTCTATTCTAATTATACAAAAAAAAATCATGCATTTGGATAAAAAAAAAATGAGAGGGTATGGATTCACTGTGAATATTAAATTAATAAAATAGTCTAAAATATCTAAATGTAATAAATTGCTAAGAATTTGTAATTTTGTTTGCTTGTAGGCTGGTGTGATTGAAAATTTACCAGAAAAGAAAGAGCACAAAAATGAAGGTAAAAATATTGAGTGTTGTAATTTTCATGTTTCAATATTATAATAAATTATAATTACATTATGTTAAAAATAGCACCTATTTGACATGCCACAAAATTTATAATATATAGGAATTGATTAAGCATGCTATTTTATCTCTTGAGATTTGTTTAATTGTTTACAAGGCATGGATTTTTTTTTTTCAAATTGCCGCTGCAGATCAAATAATGAGATAAAAAATATTCTCAAGTTTAATAATTTTCATCTTCAAATCATCCTTAACTCTCAAGTTTAATCCAACTTTGTTTGTAATTTGTTTGTATTTTCCTATTGTCATAAAAAATATGATAAATCATATTTGTTGGCCATTTAAAATGCATAATTTTGTACTTGATAATATTTCGTTTCATTGGCAGGCATTAATCCGGTGGAGCTAGTGATTATTGGCGATACAGAATACTTCATCTATGCTGGAGAATTCGTAAGTACAACAGAAAAGAGAGAAAGTTCTGCTAAATTGATTTTTTTGTTAATATGAGTGCAATGCTATTTTGCATGAAAGAGACACTGATTATGTTGTATTCTATAAATATATGGTAATACTATACAACATTTCTGAATTTTTTATTTTCCTTGGTCGAGTTTTTATTTCTTTGAATGAAAAATTGCATTTAAAACTAAGAATAATAATATTTTTAATATTATAATTTTACTAATATATAAAAAGAAATAAATAAAAAAAATCTCAATACTAACAAACTTATGCTTCATGTAAATAAGGTTCACAATTACATCAAAACCTCGTAGTTTATACGACACTTGTATTCTGAGGTGACGAAATGGTTGATATTTTTGTGATCACACTTGATCATGTGAAACAATAAACTGTCTGTTATATCAGGGGAATGCAGTTATGAACTTTAAATTACACGCATGCTGGTAAAGCAGAATATTCTTAATTACTGCACTCACCTGATAAAGCAGACATGTCATTTTATATAATTATTCCATAAGAGCAATAATATGTCAATTGACATAATTATATAATATAATCTGACAATTACGACCATGGTTTTCATTAATTTTCCAATTTCTATCAGATGGATGCGGTGGTAGCGACTCGATTTTGTAACACCATGGGGATGTCTGTGATCAGTTTTGAGACGGAAGAAGAGATGTTGGCGGTCCATGATCACTTGAAGAATACAGGTAGGTTGAGGGGAGAGAGAGAACATATTTTTAATTTTTACCAAAGTTGGATTATATAACATTTTTTAAAAAAAATAAAATGCAGTTAAAATGCTGTGACGTCATGCAAATATTTAAGACATAATTAAGCACATAGGAATGGACTTTGTATGATTATGACGTCGCAGAACCATTATATTTTTAAGGATTTAAGGTAGAGATATCGCCGATCAGCTGTTCGACGTAGTCTCCTTTGATTACCATTTGAATCTTAGCGAAATCACAAAAATTCTGAAATTTTTTTGAGAGGCAGATATTAGTGCCTGAAAGTCATAGAAAAAGTTTCAAAACACTTTATTTTTTTTTTTAAAATTTCAGCATAGGGCTTTCCCATGGAGAGACGAACTAAAAACTTAATTAAAAAGAAATCGGCTCGTTAAATTGATTTGAAACTTTCTCTATGGCTTTTAGGCATTAATATCTGCCTGCCTCTTAAAAATATTTCAGAATTTTTGTGAATTTGCTAAGGTTCACATGTTAATCAAATGGGACTACGTCGAACAGCTGATTGACGTTATCTCTACCTTAATAGGGCTGAAAAAATTGTAAATACGTTTAACTCAAGGCTTTTTGTCCAATTATGCAAAAACAATTTTCATGCAGGTTATTCATTTTCCCCATGCAGTAGAGGTGCGATAATAATAAACATATTAATATTTTAGGCTTGGACGGGAACATATATTGGACTTCCGGTCGTAAGATCGGCAATGACTGGATCTGGCAAGGTTCCGGTCAGCTCTTCTCGTTCACTAACTGGGGATTCAACAAGCCGGAATCAACACTTCCGGACGCCTGCGTCTTCTTCAACACTTACGGAGGCTGGGCTGACTATTCCTGTACCGGAACAACCACGCTCGTAATGTGCGAGAATTAATACGATGTAATACAGAAGTTTACATGTATGTGTAATAATTTATTATTAAATGGATAATGCAAAAATTTGTTTCATTTTTTTTTTTTTTTTTTTTCTCATGTCCATGAAATTATTAAATATTATAAGAATCTTTCTTGCTGCGTTTAAGCAGAAAAAAAATATTATCAAAATTTCTTACTGAATCGACCTCTTCTAAAACGTTTCTGTAACTTTCAATGGCCTAAAATAAGCTGCAATCAAGGATATTTAATACTAATAGTACAAGATCTCTTTGGCTGCACCGGTATTACACGATACAATTTTTCTAACTATTGCATAAATTTTTTCTTTTAAGAAAACTTGAACTCCATTTGTTTGAATGGAGTTAAGTTTTCTTGAAAAGAAAAATTGTATGCAATAGTTAGAAAAATTATATCGTGTAATACCGGCTTTAGGCCCGGTTGTATCCAACGCGGATTTGATGCCAGTTCAAGCGCTGATCCAGATCAAATTTTGATTTACCATATTTTTATCTACTTTTTATTATAAAGGAGATAATACATATGTCTCCAAAATTCACGGTCAGTGTATGGTCGGTACTAGTAAATGAGATTGAACTTTAATTTACGAGTATTATATTTTTTTCAATTAATTCATGCAATAAAAAAATCTCGTAAATTTATTGTACACTCCTCGCTTCTGATAATTTCTCTTCTGCAGCCTTTGTTAATCAACGTGCAATGTGCTATCCTTACGGTACGTACACGGTGATTAACAAGGCTGTAGAAGGGAACTTTTCCGAAGCAAAAAGAGTACATTAAAATAAAATTGATCATGTTCCAATTCAGTACAGCATGCTTAAAAAAAATTAATTGAATACATTAAATATTCTAACTTCATTTTGTTGCTAGTTCAGATTTTAAATTATGTAAACATGGCAATAATAATATTATATGAAATTTTGAAATATAGAAATATATTTACAATTAATATAGCGATAGCAATGATAGCTGTGTCAAGAATAAAATGAAGAACTTAATTTTTTAATTGTCTGCTGTGTCGAGATCCATCAATATAAAAAAAAAATATAAAATACTACTGAATTTATTGTTGATTAGATAAGATTTAATATTTATTTTTTCTTTTGGGTATGAGGGAAGATAAATGCATAAGTATAGATTTTAAACATACATTTTTATTCCAATATATAAATAGAGAGATGTTAAAAATAATAATGATTTTTGATAATACAGAATATATATTAAACAATATTATCACTTTTAGACACACAAAGTCAAATTATAAGTACCAAATATTTATTAACTATATAATGAATATAATGTATAGTTACATTATTATACATAAGTATAAGTATGTTAACATGTCAATACAATAATAATTGACAACATGTTATTGTTTCATACAAAATCACATAATTAAAATTGCATAAAAGATGTTAAGCAATTATTATTATCTTGTTTGGTGGTATTGTAAAATGACCTTGAACTTATAATATATATTTTATTATTCATAAAATGTAATAAACTAGTCGTAAAAGAATCCAAAATATTTTGTTACAATACAATTAAGAAATATTCATGACTAGGAAGAAAAAAGTAAAAAGGACCATGCAAATAAAATACAAAAGTGCCATATTATATTATATTTAAACAGGATGTTTATTTTTTAACAAAAACATATAAAGTTTTCATCTGTATTAGAAAAAAATTAAAATTCCTAAAAATAATACAATTGTTTTAAAAAACAATAAAAAAAACTATAAAATAAATTCTGCTCCCCTAAATATGTAAATATTTAATTAAAAAACACTATATAGTAATACACTTAAAATTAAAATTATACACAAGCCAACCACCTGGATGCGTAAATGCAATACATATATTTTCTATATAATATTTTAATAAAATTAAAATTACTATCAGATAATTAAAGAAGTTCCATGTACAGTATTTATCTTAACATCACCACTTGCTGCTTTTGTGCTTCGAGTGCTTTGTGCCACTCATTTGCCACGCTTTTATTTTCATCTTCTTCAAATTTCTTATCTTCAAGCTGCGGCTGCTGTTTGATTTGAGACAGGAAGCTACTGACACTCAAGTCATTTTCTCTCATATATTCCACTGCTTGATTCAAATTTCTGGGAAGGTTTTCCAATTTCCCTGCTAATTCTCTCAGAAGTTTCTCTTCTGACGGACCCTTGAGATGTCCATTGATACTTGTTTTCAGGAAATTCTCAGATTCTTCTAATGTAAATTTGTTCACTTTAAGAAGCAATCCGCAGTCCCATTCTGTTTTATCAGATGTTGTAACTACAATGAATATTGAATTCTTGATGAATTTTGATGGTAGGAATTGTAAAATATCCTCTTTTTTAATAACATTATCAAATATAATTATACATTTTTCGTTGTTCAAATATTCATACACATCATGAAGAATTTTAGATACAAGTTCTTTCGTAATATTCCTCATAAATATCAGGTGGTACAGTATGACAAATGTACGTATTATAATATCAATGGAAAATGCTGGCATCCATAACGTATGCACAAATTGGTGTTGGTTTTTCTCAATACATTTGCGTACTAGTTCAGTCTTGCCAACTCCAGGAATACCTGTCACAACTAAATCTATTGGTTTTCCTGTTGGTTTCTGGAATATTTGACATATCTTTGACTGTTCATTTTCTCTGCTGTAAAATTCGAGTTCTTTCCTTGGCATGATAATCAAACTATTCTGCACAATTCTTGAAATATGTTCCATAAGTTCTCTTAAGTTATTGTTGTTCAAAACGATTGCATTTTCATCTTGAATCCAGCATGCTAACCAATGTCGTAGAACTAGGAAATATTTATGAGCTACCTGTTCATCAACATTGAGTAGTAACATTAAATCTTGGGTCATAACTTCTGGCAAATGCTTGTAATCAAGTTGTTCTATTACTATTGAAAAATCCTTGAAGAATTTTTGTACTTGGTTGATTGTTACTCCTGATTGTAGGATAGTTTTATGGAATTTGTTATCATTTCCTGTATCCTTAAACTGCAAGGAGTTTTCAATCCATGCGTTTTCTTTTTTTGTTTCAAACATGGTTTCTTTCAAATTTGGATCATAGTCCTTTTCATTATAATTCAGTTCTTGATTTGTAATTAATATGAATTGATTTTTGCAAGTGCCATTGCTACAAATTACATTTTCACTTGCACGAATTAAATCTTTGATTACAATTTTTGAAGCAGAGTTATTTTTTGGCTTCCCTCGGAGTGGTTTTAAATTTGGCAGAAATTCAGATATTGATATTTTCTTATGTGTACGGGGCATGTGTTTCAGCTGAATGTAAAGATTGTGCCATGTATTTTCTAAATCTTCAAAACTAAATTTGATGTCCCCGAAAATCCCCGCCTGACGGTAGTCTGTAGTAAGACTTAAGTTGACTTTTTTCTTCAGAAGGACCACTATAATCAGCATCACGTTCAAGATATGATATTCTCTGTCATGATTCTGTCGTTCGGATAATGGCACCTTTCTCTTAGAGGAAATGTCTGCTTTGCACTGAAACAATATGCAAGGAAACAAATATATCAATGGTGAAATTCTATAATGTGTTCTCAGCTCTTTCATCTCACCAGTAATGAAGTATCGACCTCATTTTTTTTTGTTGCAGAAATGGATAGAGCGTGCAAAGTTATGACACTCTGATTTTTTTCAGATTTTTTAGTGCCCGGGAACTATTTTTAAAAAAAAAATATTGAAAAGCTTTTCGTGACGTCACGAGACGCCGCTGCTTAAGAAAAAGATAGGACTTGCCACCGCTTGACGTCACAAAAATGACTTTTAATAATTTTTTAAAAATACTTCCCTGGCTCTAAAAAATCTGAAAAAAATCAAGGTAGCATAAATTTTCACTCTCTATCTATTTCTGCAATAAAAAAAATGAGGTCGATACTCCATTGTTATTAAGAATTAATATAAAAATCATGTTAACGTTGTATAAAAAAATATATATAATATATATATTTGCCTCTACATCTTGAATTGCTTGCCCTAGTTGAAAAAATTACGTCCTCAACTCATCATCCAGGGCTGTCTCACACAGAACCGCATGATTTCGCAGCGTATGATAATTCTTTTTAAACCTATATGCGATCACGTGTACGCGCGAACAAAGTTTCGTATCGCATGCGATCTTACGTTTCTAATTTAGAACCAGTTCTAATTTTTTATCATACGAAGTCATACGATACCATACTTTGCGAAAAGAAGGCAGTATGTGACAACCCTTACACGTCTAAACCTTATCTTTTTACCTCTAAAACACAAACATCTTCTCTTCTCTCAAACTGAGGATGAAATGAAGATAATATTTCTAATATTTTATGCTCAAGAAGAGGGAAAATGACGTAATCTCGTCTTTTCCCCTCTTTTTTTTCTCTAAAATATTGTAAAATAGGAGAAAAAGACGAGAGGAGAGCTTATAATAGTAAATTAAAGATGAAATTTATTTCAACTCACTGGTCAGTTGGCTTTAAATATTAAACTTTTTCTGACAACTTTTCATTCATAATAAAAAAAATATATTCCAATTTATATTCCCTATTATGCCAGAGAATGTAAATAAATTAATTTGAAATTTCCATTTTTTTTATTAATAATCGAGACCATGTTTCTTATATTGCTTAAATGAAATGTGCATTTCATATTTTTCTAATAATTTTGCCACAATAATTTAGCATGATGGATTTTTTTTTTTTTTTTTTTTTTTACAATGTAAGTTAGATGTTAAATTTTTCAATAGTTTATTACAGATTATAATTTAATAATAAATCAATGAAATTACAAGATATAATTAATATAATTACCTCGCATAATGGTGTGATCGCCAAGGAGTCTCTTTCAGATGGACGACTGGAGGGCTCACAGGAGCGTTCAATACTCTGAAATGAAAAGGTAACTATATCAGAAACACTAATACTTATTTCTATATATTTATAAGAATACTCAATATTTATATACACAGTAAACTATGTGAAATTTTTTTTTTTTTGCCATTTTGTAAATACTTAATTATTTAACAAATTAATATTGAAATTTGATATAAAAGATTTTTAAAAAATGATAATAATTTGTCAAGTAATTCAACTTTAATATTTAGCAATATTTGTAACTTCATTTAAGAAAATTTTAGATTACCATCGGAAGTAAGCGGAAGTGCAACGTTTCTTGACTTCTAGATTAGTTTTAAACCTGTAACTTTGCCGATGAATTTATGAAACTCTCTACAAAGTATTACAGTTATCATGTTCATCAGTCAAAATATTTCCACTTCCAGCTAATTACGGTGATAAGCCTGGTACTACACCATACAATTTTGCATATAATTTTTCCTTGTAAGAAAATGTCATCTCCATACAAACAAATAATGGAGTTTAAGTTTTCTTGCAAAGGAAAAATTGTATGCAATAATTAAAAATAATGTATTGTGTAATACCGGCTTTAATCTTACATATTTTTTTGTATTATAAATTATTATTGTAAAATAAATATAATTGATACAAATTTAAATGTGAATTCAATTTATTCTTACCTAGTAAACATCACATTTATTTATAATTTATGAAATTGGTTTACCTGATTATGTTCATTTCCTGATAATAATTTGTCACATGTAGTGATGACATCATCAATATTCGGACGACTCTTTGGCACTCCAACCATGTTTTGTATCATCAATGTAATAAGGTTTTTTTCATTTTCACTGTAACAAGAAATATAATATATATATATATATATATATATATATATATATATATATATATATATATATATATATATATATATATATATATATATATATATATATATATATATATATATATATATATATATAAATATAATGTTTGTTAAAAACTGCTCCCAAAAATGTAAAATGTATTTCTAAAAAAAAAAAAAAAAAAGTTCAATTTTTTTCAAAATATATGTTTAGAATATATAATCAATATAATACAGAGGTTTAACTATTGGTTCGCTTCCCCCTCCCTTTCCTATTGGTGTATCGTGAGGTGAAATAACATTACAAAATATATCTTGGTTATGCTATAGGGTTAATTTAAAGTATAGCAAATGGAAGACCTATAATATATAAAAAATTTTAATTGCTAACTGCACGAATTTAATTTTTTTTAAACTTAATAAGCATTTTAAATTTTCATCAAAATAAACATAAAGTCGTATTGTAAATATTATGACGTCACGGACTTGAAAATATTTAATAAGCTTAAAAAAATAATTACAAGAGTATAATATCTTATAAGGACGATCGACGATGTTATGAGTTTTTGAGAGACACAAACACTTAACGAATTTAAAATAAATAAATCGAGGCCCTCTATCCAAATATGCAATAAAAATTTGTTGTATAAGTTTTCCATTGTTTCCCTTTTTATTAAATTCAAAATAATAATGAAGTTTTAATAATCAATTAGACTTAGCAATTTGATAATTTTATTTACCTGAGATTTGAGGTATCAACTTTATCAATTTCTTTGTCCTGCAGTTTTTTTCCAAACTTGATCAAGTACAACAAACGACCAGCTGCCAATATGTCCGCTGCTAGAGTCTGAAAAATACAACGTATTTTGTTACAAAGTACAAATTTTAATTTTTTGTTTGTGTCTGAATTATTATTTAAGAAATTGTTATAAAGAAGGTTTATATATATATTCAGCTGATGACAAGCTGATTCTATTGAACTGACCAACGTTCCTTTATACAGGTTAAACCAACGATTGGACCAATGTTAAAGGGCTAAGCCAATCACGTTCAAGTATTTTTGGCCTCATCGTGCCGCGAAACTTTGAATGCGCCAATCATGCAATGCTATTTTTGAAATTTCGCGGTACAATGTGGCCTGAAAATTTAACAAAATTGACGCACGAAATGCGTGCGTGTCTTAACCTGTATAAAGAAACGTTGGAACTGACTATTGAATCTTATATTTAAGGAAGACTCCATCCATGGATTTTAATGAAAGAAGCATTTTAAAATATTCATTAGCCTGTTCAATTAAATCATGATGAAAAGTTCATTAAACTGGCTACTAAACCTTCTACGACGACTCCATGGCATACACTAAAAAAGACGTACCGAGGCCCCCCTGATGTGCGGTGGTGTGCAGATGTCATCGTCCTCCAACAGTTGTTCGACGTGGTTGGAGAAGGCAAACTCTGCGATCTTGAGGAGAGGCTGTCCGTCTTCAGACAATCCCACGAACACGTTGTCTGCCGTCAGTTGTGTGTGCACTGTGAAGTCAGAGAGAGCGAGAGAGAGAGAGAGAGAGAGAGAGAGAGAGAGAGAGAGAGAGAGAAAGAGATTTAAAATGGAAAGAAAAAAGATTAATAACATTGCGTGTGTGTGAAATATATATATATATATATATATATATATATATATATATATATATATATATATATATATATATATATATATATATATATATATATATAATATAATTAAAACAAGTTAAAATAAATTTCATATTTTCTTCGATATTAAGCTCTTCTTTCATCTTTTGTCCTCTTATTTTGTACCATTTTAGAGTAAAAAAGAGTGAAAAAGACGACATTACATTTTTTTCTCTCTTCATGCATGAGCGTAAAATGTTAGAAATATTGGGGGACATTCACAAAGCACTTTAGCCCCGATTTTTAACCCTGGTGCTAAACATGGTACTAAACCAGGGGCTAACCATGTTAAGCTCATAGCTTAGCACCATGTTTAGCACCAGGGTTAAAAATCAGGGCTAAATTGGGGGTTAAAGTGCTTTGTGAATGTCCCCCATGTCTTCATTTCATCCTCACTTTGAGTGAAGAGGAAATTAGATGTGTTTTAGGGGTAAAAATATTAGGTTTAGACATGTAAAGGACAAAATTTTGCAACTAGGGCATGACCAAAGGAAGCTATAGAGTATACTTTCCACTTTCAGGTATTTATTGAGTATATTTATATATATATTTTTACATTTAAGAAATATAAAGTATAATATAAGTATAAATTAATTTTCATTTGTTATTTCTTAATTTCACGTAACACAAAACAGAAAATCAAATATTAATTTGTAATATATTTATAAGTAATTTCAAGCAAGTTAAAAGATCTTGTATTAAAGATAATTATTTTGCTTTCTGCTTCAAAGTAGTGATAAGAAAATATTTCTTATCATAAAGTACAAAGTTAAAGTAAAAAAAATTTAATCTGTGTCCCTGAATGGAATATCGACCTCAATTTTTTTTATTGCAGAAATGGATAGAGGGTGCAAAGTTATGCTACTCTAATTTCTTTCAGATTTTTTAGATCACTGGAAGTATTTTTAACAAATTATTTAAATTCCTTTTCGTGACGTCATTCGGTGGCAAGCCCTATCCTTTTCTTAAGGAGAGACACCAAGTGACGTCACAAAATGGACTTTCAATAATTTTTTAAAAATACTTCCAGGTAAAAAAAACTAAAAAAATCAGAGCAGCATAATTTTGCACCCTCATCCATTTCTGTAATAACAAAAATTGAGGTCGATACTCCATTGTTGAAACATAAACATCAAGTTACGTACATAGCATGCACTTGTGGAGATGCTGCACTCCTCTCAGCAGCTGTCTCGCCAGGCTAGCTCGCGTCTTCACGTCATTTTCAGTAGAGAGTCCCGCCAGAAAATCCGTCAGAGTTTGAACATTTGATCCGAATTTCTCAAACTGCAGCGTGAAACATTGTTCGTTCATCGCGTATTTCGTAACTCTGGAAAAAAAATGAAACATTATTAAAATATAATATATGTACGTACACTATTTGTGTTTAATAAAAGACTTAATACATTATCTATATTATAATTAAAAATAAAGTAAAAATATTCAATTAAAAAATTAAATTTTGCTGCATAAATACATCATTTATCGTCATTTTTTTTTTATTTTTTCTGCATTAAGTGATAATGTATATTGAAGCTTTTTCGTAAATTGGATGAAAAATGAACGTCTAAAAGTTGTTTTATTCATAAAATTGTTGATTAGTGTAATGAATATCTTATGATTTATTTTTATACTTTTTAAATAGCAAAAATTTCTCTTATATAAAAAAATATTGTGAAAATTAAAAAAAAATGTTAATAATGAACATAATCATGTTATTAGTGTATTTTTATTCACGAATATTTTATATACCTGTGTATGTTATTTTTAAACATCTATGTACTATGTATGTTTTTTTTTTTAAGTGCTATGTTAATTAGAATTAAGTATCTGTTATGTATAATCTATGTAACAACTATGACGTGATCTATGCTGTAAAGCCAACGATCGAAATAAAAATTTGAATTTGAATTTGAATTTGAATTTGAATTTGAATTTGAATTTGAATTTGAATTTGAATTTAATACACCTCGGACAAACAAAATAATGTTCCCTATTATAAATTTGACTTTTCAAGTAAAAAAAATGAATTTATTGGAAGTAAAATTATTTTTTTATCAGATTTGCTGTTTTATACAGTAACAATACTAACAATAGTTACAAGAAGATGAATAACAATAATAATTAGTTATTATTTTTAAACAGTATATTTTACGATTAAAAAGATTATGATATTTTAAAATTATCAACTCAATATTCATAAAATATTTACAACAAAAAATACATAAATAATTATAGAATAAAAATCTTGTAATGCAGTATAGCGCATGAATGAAAACTATACTTTTATCATCAATGTAGTACCACTTACTTCAGTATGTTGGGATGATCAGGTATTGTTTTCCTCATTATCTGCTCCCTGAGAGCCAAGTCTTTGTCTATCACAGATATTATTTTGTAGAGTCGTTCATCTTTGAACACTTCGTATCTGGTCCTGTAGTCGCTGACGACCATCAGATGATCGACTTCGTCGTTGCAGTAGTCGGTGAAAATATCGTATGGTTCCGCGGTCTGCAAAATTAATGAAAATTTAGTTTATAGAAGAACAATTAACTTGCATGATATTTTAATTTGCATTTAGAAGACCATAAGTTTTTTATTGTGAATTTTTTTTATATTTATTTCAAATCGTGCTGCAAATTGATATGACGTCATAGTCATGTAAATATTTACCTCGCAAGCTTTTAAAAAATATCATTGAATGAGTATGACGTCACAGCATTGTGAAGCAAAACGTTGCATTACATTATATCGCTTTCTATATTACTGTATATCCAAGTAACAAAAAAATAATAATAATAATCAACTACTCGTGTATATTAAATATCGTAAATTCCTTTCCTTGAAAACTCACACTCATTATAGATAGTAATATAGCAATGATATTGTTTTAACAACACATCAACACTATAATTGTCATCTCGTTTTTGAAGGAAGTTTTCTGAGGAGGGGGTGTGGGGGGAGGGGGGTCTCTTCCTCACAGGAATATACAGTGAATTTTACTATGTTTAAAATTTACTGTGATTAAGGTTTGTTTTTCATCTATTAATTATTATTGAAAAACAAAAAAAACATTATTTATGAGATATGAAAAAAAAAAATCATAATACTTGTAATGTTGCGACAGAGAGAATAATTCAATAATAAAAAATTAATTTAAAATAATTGTCTTTTCAAACGAAGGATGGTGGTCGCGTCCAGCGCGTCCAGCATTCGCTGAATTAAGACTGAGGGAACCGTGGAAAACCTCATTCAGGACGGACACGCTACTTTTCATCAATGTACAGAAAGTCCACCCCACTCACCTCCACTCGACAGAACACGGTAGGAACGGCATCTTTGGTAAGCTCGAATCTGCCGTGAAACGTTTTGGAGAAGCAAGTTTCCTCAAAATGGTTCGAGCAAATTTTCTTCTTCTTTCCCGGCTTCCAGTCTGGAGTTTGCAATCTTTCTAACCATTTCTTCATTAGGCTGGCATCTTTGCGGGGAAATCTGCAGGGGTTCCATGTAAAATAGATGTTTTTTAATTTTAAGAAGAATATAAATATTTTTCATCAGGTAGAAATAATAATAATAATAATAATAATAATAATAATAATAATAATTAAATAGAAAAAAACATGTCCTTTATTATTTTGGAGGAATATAATGTATTGGTTGATCATGATACACCTAAATTAACAATTCAATTTGCTCGACTATGTTAGACAAATTTGTAATTATTATTACATTAAAATAACCTTGACTTATTATAGTCGGAGATGTAATATTAAATTATAATGGAGTATTGTCCTCAATTTTTTTATTGCAGAAATGGATAGAGGGTGCAAAGTTATGCTACCCTGATTTTTTTCAGATTTTTCAGAGCCCGGGAACTATTTTTAAAAAATTATTGAAAGTCCTTTTCGTGATGTCACGAGACGTCGCTCCTTAAGAAAAAGATAGGACTTGCCGCCGCGTGACGTCACAAAAAGGACTTTTAATAATTTTTTAAAAATAGTTCCAGGTCTAAAACAAATCTGGAAAAAATCAGGGTAGCATAACTTTGCACCCTCTATCCATTTCTGCAATAAAAAAAAATGGAGGACAATACTCCATTATAAATTTTAATTTAATTTATTGTTGTAACATTTTCTTTTTACAAAAATAAGAAAATTTAATATTGACATCATAAATAACAACAATTTTACTATTTTCTGCATAAGAATAAGTAAATTTACATATTTTTTATTCAAAATAAATAATAATAAAAAATTGTAACATTTTCATTCATCGCGAGGCTTGTTGCAAAATAAAATAACACAATAGGAAAATAGCATGTGATATAAATTATGATATAAATATTAATATGTTTTTTTTTTTCTAATTAATTAACTCACTTAAAAAACGTGGTGTTTGCTCGTTTTGATTCTTGCTCGTCGCTGTTCACGCAACCCGGGACGCAGCAAACTTGCGGTGACTCGGACATTGTGGCAGCGCGAGCGAGAAGGCAGAACCTGGGGAAGCAGATTCGTCAAAAATCGGGCACTTACAAATTTTTGGAAAGATACACCATCATTAACGAGATAAAAATTTTATGTTGTATTTTTTTAATGTGGAATAAATACTCGATTTGCATAATTTTATGATTGTAAAAATTAATATAGAGCTCTGTAATATTAAATATGAATTTCAATGTACCACATGAATATTTTAAATCAAATATTCATGTAAGAGTAACATTTTCTTGAGCACAATTTTATTGTAACTCAGGAAATTTTTCTTGGTCAATAATAAATGGTTGTGTAGCAACAATGTATCAATTAAATATATTTTAATTAATATTTATTATTATTTATATTTATTAAGTCAGAAATACAATTTTAAGAAAAGAATGCTATAAAGGTAAATTGTAGCATGTAACACTTTTATAAATAGTACGCGTACATAATTATTAGGAAACCACATGCAAATAATTATGTATGATATAATTTTAATTGTTTTTCTTACACGAATAATAATTATACGTGTCTATATTATTTTATTTATATACTTACATGATTTTTGCCAAATTTGATCAATGGTATTAGGTTTAATAAAATAAACATTTGCATTTTGCACCAATAAAATAATTTATTGTCAAATTTTATGATTTTCGTCTTATTATTGGTTATATATTATTACATTTTCACCAATTTTACTACATTACAAAATTTATTTTCATAAAATATACAATTATAGAGAAAACAGCAAGATCAACTTAAAAACAACAACCTTAAAATACAAAACGAATTTAAAGAGGGGCAACTCTAAAATAAGTGTAAAATGTATGGAATTGAATAATTATATTACTGTATAAACATTTATTATATCATTCCCATTTGCTAAATATTAATTTTTAATGAAATTAATTGTATAGGTATTATAGGGTATTAACCAAAAGCAAGGACAATTAAGTAGGGAATTTAGTTCATTGTTGTAAAGCATTTTTACGATGTGATGTTACGTATTAATGTGATTGGTTCCAAAAATAAGATAGTTGTAAATTCATTGTCTAAATGTACACACATTTCAAATTTATTTCAAATACATTCTTAATTACATAAATTGTTTTTTAGATATAACATTTTTTATTATTTTTTTACAATCACAACATGTTTTAGTATTAAAAATAACAAACCCCCTCACCTTAATACAGAGTGAACCACAATTCGCGTGCCAACTTTTTTCGTAAATTTGGTATTGCAAAAATTTTCGCACAAACTTCAAACTTGGTACACTTGTAGCTGAGGGTTGTAAAAATTAGTTCAGGGTGTTAAAAATTTTATTGGACACCAATAACATCCCTTTCAGGGGTGGTTTTTAAAAAAATTATTTTCGCCTTATGGAAATTCAATGTTAAATACAACTTTTTTTGAAATCATTGGAATTTTGCGGAAAAAGTTTCTAGCATAGAGTAATCGACCGTCCTGAACTCAGAAATAATTTTAGATTTTTTCCCCGACGCACCCCTGAGGGTGGAGACCTACCCCTAAAATCCATTTTCCTTAAAAATTGTGCTAAAATTATGAAATTAATTTTCAAGGGGTAATCGACCCTCCTGAACTCGGAAATAATTTTAGATTTTTTCCCCGACGCACCCCTGAGGGTGGAGACCTACCCCTAAAATCCATTTTCCTTAAAAAATTGTGCTAAAATTATGAAATTAATTTTCAAGGGGTAATCGACCCTCCTAAACTCGGAAATAATTTTAGATTTTTCCCCGACGCACCCCTGAGGGTGGAGACCTACCCCTAAAATCCATTTTCCTTAAAAATTGTGATAAAATTGTAAAATTAATTTTCAAGGGGTACTCTACCCTTCTGAACTCGAAAATAATTTTAGATTTTTTCCCTAACGCAACCCTGAGGGTCAACGGCTACCCACCATATCTTTTCTCCTTAATAATCAAGTAGAAATTGTGAATTAAATTTTTTTCGGAATTTATCAAAATCTTTCATAAAAAAAAAATCACAGACTCACCTCTTCACTTGCAGCATGACGATGGATGTGTCCACCGTTAATTGCATGGCGTGAAGGCACATGTTGGTCTGCACAACGAGGCTATGTGTGCCTTTAACAACTGAGATGTAACCAATTCCACATAACGTCTGTCACTTTTAGCTCGTCAATGGTCTCAAATCTCTTTCTGAAGAAAAATGTTCACAAGAAGAGATTTGAGACGAATTGACAAACAGAAAGTGGAGATCAGACGTTGCATGGAATTAGTCACACCTCAGATGTTAGAGGCTATGCACCTACACACATAGCCACGTTGAGCGGACCAACATGTGCCATCACGCCAATTAACGGTGGACACATTGAGTGAAACAACTGTCATGCTGCAAGTGAAGGGGTCAGTCTGGGATAGTTTTTCTCTGAAAAATTTCGATACATCCTGAAAAAAAAATAATTCGCAATTTCTACTCGATAATTAAGAAAGAAGGATATGGTGGGTAGCAGTTTACCCTCAGAGTTGCATCGGGGAAAAAAATCTAAAATTATTTCCGAGTTCAGGGGGGTCAATTACACCTAGAAAATTAATTTCACAATTTTTAAGGAAAATGGATTTTAGGGGTAGGTCTCCACCCTCAGGAGTGCGTCAGAAAAAAAAATTAAAATTATTTCCGAGTTCAGGAGGGTTGATTACTCTTTTAAAATTAATTTCATAATTTTAGCACAATTTTTAAGAAAAATGGATTTTAGGGGTAGGTCTCCACCCTCAGGGGTGCGTCGGGGAAAAAATCTAAAATTATTTCTGAGTTCAGGACGGTCGATTACCCTATGCTAGAAACTTTTTCCGCAAAATTCCAATGATTTCAAAAAAAGTTGTATTTAACATTGAATTTCCATAAGGCGAAAATAATTTTTTTAAAAACCACCCCTGAAAGGGGTGTTATTGGTGTCCAATAAAATTTTTAACACCCTGAACTAATTTTTACAACCCTCAGCTACAAGTGTACCAAGTTTGAAGTTTGTGCGAAAATTTTTGCAATACCAAATTTACGAAAAAAGTTGGCACGCGAATTGTGGTTCAATAATGATAAAAATCATAAAACACGTTCGAAACTAAAATATTTTATCATCATAAGAAACTCGTTATTTTAATAACTATATACAGAAATTGTATTATTTTGTTCGTTTTCATGAGATCATATATTTTTTCTTTATTTTGATATTTATTTTAATAACGTAGTTAAAGTCTAATTTTCTCATGTCCTAGATCACAATTGGAGAACAGCTTGTAGGAATTTGTAGCCCCGACAGTGCCTGCAGACATAGAAATAATTATCAATGAATCAATTTATTAAAATTAAATATTATAAGTAATTAGACAGACATCTTTATTGGCATTTTTATATTTTCAAGACAATTTGTAAACCCTGCCGAGTAGTATATTTTTTGCCCTAGATTTAGGAATGGACAACTTTTATGAATTTTCGTATTGCAAATTTGAATACAAGACTGGGAGATGTGTATTGTAATTGTTTTTTCCATATTTTTTGAACCCTTAAAATCAAGTGAAAAATGCCCTGTGGTGTCAGAGTCATGCAACTTCTTTCCCTATGCTTGTATGTTAAATATAATATATGCATGACTATGACGTCACAGCGTTTTGTAGCATGATTTTGAGGGTATTAGAGGGTTTAAAAAAATCTGAAAAAACATTGACAATACATAACTCGAGCCCTCTATCCAAATATATAAAATATCATAAAAATTGTCCATTTGCATCCAGCAAGTGCGCAAAATTCAGATTAAGGGTTAAGGTAACACGAACAATGTTAAAAAAATTCCCACACTTGAAAAAAAAAATAAAATGTTCTCCGATCCCCCATATCAGTAGCTAAAATATCAGGTATAATGTAAATTCGATCTAGTTTTTTAATTATTAATTTTTTAAATTTTACTAATTTAATATGGAAATTCCATTTTCCAATTAGTCAATTTTAAAAATTAATGGCTCAAAAACTAGCTCGAATTTGTATCTGATATTTAAGCTACTGATAGGGGATGTAGAGGATAACATTTTAAGAAATGTTTCATAATTTTCATGTGTGGAAATACTTTTAACATTGTGCGTGTTACCTTACCCACCCTTAAGTGACTGTAAAAACTGTGCCCATGTGACTCACGCTCTCGACGAAGGGCCCCTGCGTGTAGAACTGCCTCATGAGATTATCCGTCATCTCAGGGACCAGAGAGTGCCACAACCAACCGAGCAGCGCGGGGAAGCGACTGGTGAAGAACTCGAGGTACTTCTCGTCGTCCTTCTGAGCACCACACATCAGAGTCTGCAAATCTTCGGGGACGTGAGTGTAGTGCTGGTACTGTGGAAAGAGAGAACGTGGATTAATTCATTCATTGTAATAAGTAAACATGATATTAACAGAAACATTATAATTTTTTTATATAGTTATATTGAAAATTATATATTATCATGTTGAGATAAAATTATTTTTTCAATGTTTGTCTTAATCTCTCTGTTTTACCATTAAAAAAAAAATGAAGCTATGTCTTTTTTAGAATGAAATATACTTGACTAAAAATTACGATATTACGCTTCTCTGATTCTCATAGCAACAATCAAGTATAAAAAATATTTTATGTATTTTGTTATTAAAGTATTTAAATTTATGTAAAAATATTAGGGCTGGGCGTTTTTTATGAATGAGATGAGTTGATGAAGTGGATTAAACTAGGTGACAATTAGAAAAAAACAACTAAAGGAGAGTAAATTACATAATTATCCATCAGACCATAATCATGACAAATATAAAGCTCATTATTTTTTTTACCAGGTTTGCTACCATTTACTTTAATAGAGGCTTCAAGTCAGCTGATTTTTTAGTGTTGCCACCATCCTATCTAAACCTATGTAAAAAAAACGTGAATTCGTTTTTTCACTGAGAATATTATTTTTGGGAAAATTCCTTTACGGAACTTAGGTCCAAACTGAAAAATACAGTAGATAATTCAAGATTTAGATTTTTTACTTTATTTATAAGCGAGAAAAATTTAAAAAAAACACTTTGCTTCTTTTTCAATTGCAAGATGGACCTTAGCGACAACAGTTGCGCAGCGCGGGCGCACTCACTTGAAGCCTCTATTGTACTTCTATTTATTACATAATATTATAGACGTATATGAAACCTTACCTTGTCTCTGAAAAACTTGACCAATCCTTTCAGACTAGCATAGTATTTGTTGTCGATGTTATGGAATTTGTTAGCAAGTGCCGGGCAGTTTTTCCAGGCGACGAAAACTTGAACTTGTCTCCAGTCGGTGCCTGTGACGTCATCGTTGGGTGACAGTCTGTTTTCATTCACGGGTTCTACCATTCCGTTCACAGGGGGGCTGTGGTGCTCATGGTGGGTCGTCTGAAATGTCGATCATTTCATTACTCTCTCTCTCTCTCTCTCTCTCTCTCTCTCTCTCTCTCTCTCTCTCTCTCTCTCTCTCTCTCTCTCTCTCTCTCTCTGTCTCTCCTTGGGGGGCATTCACAAAGCACTTTAACCCTACTTTTAGCCTTGATTTTTATCCCCTCTGGGTTAAAACGAGTGCTAAACATGAAACTATATACCAGGGGCTAAACATGGTGTTAAAAAATTGTGGGCTAAATTGGGGTTAAGCAATGCTAAACAGATTTGTTAACCCCCGATTTAGCCCACACTTTTTAGTACCATGTTTAGCCTCTAGTATAGTGCCATGTTTAGCACTAGCTCGCTTTACCCCGGGGGATAAAAATCAAGGCTGTAGGGTTAAAGTGCTTTGTGAATGCCCCCCCCCCCTTAATTATCTCTCAATTCAAATTTTTTGTACAATAAATAAAAAACGAAATGATATTTTCTGTCAAAACAATATGGATATAATATTTTGCAATTCCCATGCAGTATTTTAGAGATACCATTTTTAATATAATACCTTTAAAAAGTTTTTTCAATGCAGATAAAATTTATGATTATTAATTTTTATAGTATTAAGTATTTGTTAATAAGATGCCACAGTATACAATTGCCTTATTTAATTTTTTACTGCCATAATCTAATTATTTGAATTTCTATTTTCAATCCTGAATATTCCCAAAATTAGACCTATTGGGATTCTTTCACCTTCCTCCAAATAACATTATGTAAAGAAGTTTACTTCAATTTTCAGAGCAATTTTATTAGCTAGTGGCGGGATTATTAGGTAGGGATAAGGTAGGGAATTGTATGTACCATTGCTTATACAAAAAGGATGTTAAAAAGTCAATAATAACTCACCAAGATGAAATTTAGTTTCTTCTCGACTCTCCAGAAATATGGGTGTTCCATGACACTCTGCAGACTTGGCTTCGAGTCTGCCAAAGTCATTGAGAATATCAGCGTGGACAGGAGGAACTTGTCACTCTTGTCGCTGTTCGCTGAGTCCCTGCAAAATTGAGGTTGTTCAACACTGACCAGCCAAAATGTACACTCGTTAGAAAAAAAAATCAGTACTTAGATTCAATTTTATATAAAAATAATTCTATTTTTTTAAAGGTTCAGGCAAGTGGGCCATATCGCTTCGGTGGGTACCAGAAGTAAAAAAAGACCAATACATGAAAGGATGAGAAAATTACTTTTATGTCTTTGAAAAGTTGACTATATTACACAAAAGATTCAGTAATTGGAGATTAATTAATATTTGTTAGGAAACTTAAATAAAAAAAATAATATCTATTTTTCGAAAGATTTTTTGGGTAGTTAAAATTCTTGATTTCGATAACCAGGTTTTCACTTACCACAGTTAGCATCAACCTAACTCAATGATAATAAATAATTATTAATAATCGTGGATAGTGACAAACCTGGTTATCTTTTTGGATAAATCTTTATGAAATGTGCGTATAAAATTCAAATACTTACCCAAGACAGTGAAATATATCTCTATGATCCATAAAATCATCAGGTCTTAAATTTTCCGAATAAATGTTTAGCAACATTATTCCAGTAACGTAAATTGAACGACTCATATCTCCCTGAAACAACATTAAACATGTTTATAATTATTTTTATTAATTATTCATTTATTAGCCTTAATATGATTAAATTTAAAATATTTCATTCCTTAGAATTCAATTTATTTGGTGGAACAAAAAACTTACCTCCAATTTTTTCACGTCTCGCAGATCCACGATCACGAGACGAAACCCATTGTTGTCTTTAACAATGCGTAGGTTGGGCGATATGTCTTTGTTGAATGCTATTTAATCAGAGACACATTATTAATTATATGTTTTATTGGAGTATTCGCAAAGTATTAACACGATATTCAGTTTAAGTCTTTATTTTCAAAAATAAGGACTAAAATCGAGAACAGAAAATGTAATTCAATCTTTAGAATAATTTTAAGACACCTCATTAACACTCTTAAAATCGTACTGCAAAATGCTCTAAAGCATGTAAATACTTAACACAAATACCTCTGAGGTAAAGGAATTACATGAATATGACGTCACAGACTTTTGCAGCATGATTTTAAAATTAAAATTAATAGAAAAGTTTACAATAAAAAATAACTTTATAATTAGTTAAGGTCCTCTACAGAAAGTATTATTTTTCCCATTTTATAAGACATTTTATAGTTTTAGTCTGATTAAATTGACATGATAATTGCATTTAATATAATTATAATATACACATAATATTACAATATTATGGTACAATATTATGTAGTTTATACATTTTATATTTTAAATATTTTTTTTTAAATATAAACACTCTGAAATTATGATTTCAACTTACCAACATTATAAGTCCCCAGGTGATTAAGACCTTGTAAAAGCTGCATCATAATCGACTTGCTTATGATTTTATCTCCACAATTTTCAACAAAGAATCGTTCCAAGTCCATATATCCAGAATTCCAATGCAGACTAGAGTATCCAATGGATTTCTTCATCACAGAAATTTCAAACGGTCTGAAAATTAAAATATTAGTTGTTAATTATACTGAAGCAATTATAACTACCATGCATCTCACTAAGATGTTAGGCAACATATTATATAAGGATTTATGCAAAGGTTTATTTTTTTTCAATGGTAAATGTTAAAAAATATATATTTTAAATTACACATAAAAATAAAGTATATTATATAATTTAAATACATTAAATTACTGACGTAAAAAGTCACAGAGTTCTATATATACAACGCTTGTGCCATGTAGATCTCTCTGTAAAAATTCAAATGATCTGGTTTTCGAGTTATTAATTTTTTATTGGAAAAGGGATACTGATGACTTTTAAAGGCTTAATCTGAGAAATGGTAAAATTAAAAATGGGAAAAAATTTCATCAAAGGATCTTCTTCAAATTAACTAGGTAGACTTACAAAAAGTCTTCTTATAAGCCCTGATTTTTTTTTTCAGACTTTTTTAATCGCTGAATTATGAAATATAATACTCATCAATTTTTACCGAGGATATGCCCAGATTGGATATGCCAAGTACTGACGATCGAAGCCTCGGTCGCCAAGCCTTGCAATTGTTTGGTCAAATTTGATGAGCATATTATATATTTCATAATCCGACGGTTAAACAATTCTGAAAAAATTACGGCTCATAAGAAAACTGTTGTAACTCTACCTATTATATCTAATTTAAAGAAGATCTGTGTATGAATTTTTTCTCAGGTTAAGCTTAAGTATCTATAAAGTGACGCTAGGTTAGCCCCTATCAACACGCAAATGCAACCCTCGCTGCTCCGCGGTATTGCGGCGCTGCATTTGCGTGTTGGCAGGGGCTAGAAAAATAATATGTGTTTTCTGAATAAAAGCCTTTTGAATCTGAATCTGAATATGAAATGAATAATATATTAAGTACGGAAAGTTTGCTATATATACAGACTAGTCCTATTTTCCTCATTATTTTTTTGTCAAAATTAAACAAGAACTCTTAATTACCTGATTATGTTCTGGTAGGATGGGACACTCAGTAAAATATCAAACTCTATGACAGTCTTATCCCAGTCTGACGTCATGTTGATGTTCCTCGCAAGTTTTATTTGTCTTATCAGCAGGTACGTCACTCGATTGTTGGCGAGCCGAGGTTTGATTGGGGAATTAAAGCGACCACGGTATGTCGATGTTTCTTTATACTTGCTGGAGACATTAAGGTTTTCGGTGTATTCTGCATCAATCATCAGGCTTTTTCGGACGTCAATTTGGTCAATTTTGGCCTGTAAAGAAACAGAATAATCATCTTGGTATGTGATCTTTGATGTATAGGGTAAAATATTATAATCAGATGCCACTGACTTGATTTTAAACGTCTACAAAAAGATGCACTTTAGATTTAAATTGTAGCTGAATTGTAATTTAAAATTTTAAACACAAGTGTATATATAGATAACAATAGCAATTTTGTGATAATTTAGAAACTGTGGGGAACATTTAAAAATAACTTTAGTCTCTTTTCACCCTATAGATTTTTTTCACGATTTAAAAATCAAGTATATAATATAATAAGCCAGGGCTAAACGTAGTACTAAAAATGTGGACATAATTCAACGACTGTATAGTTCTTGGACATTATTAGTATATATAGATCACATTTTTAGTATAGTTAAGCCGTGTTTAGCCGCTGGTTTAGTACCATGTTTAGTAATCGATTTAAATCAGGATTAAGTATAGAATAAAGTGGGGTTTTGTGAATCAACTGTTCAACCCCATTCGTGATTATGATTTCACTAGTTCAATAGATATTATTACAATACTTACGTTTATTTGTGCCATTTTTTCCACCTGTGAAAAATCCCGCTAAAGATGAACCTAAGAAACAAAAACAAAGCGTAAACAGAAATACTGAAGTACTTCTAACGAAACAGTATAAGAATAAAATGATCAAGTAGCAATGAAAAATTACTATTGATTACAGTTTTTCCCCAGCACCGTGCAGCTTTTTTTATATCAAACACGTAATATCAACTTGATAAGCTTATCTTGGTCGTATATGAAAAAATGTTGAGCCAAAAATAAATAAATAAATTCTTTAATTCAGCAAATATTGGAGGGTTAAATTATCATGTCTCTCTCTCTCTCTCTCTCTCTCTCTCTCTCTCTCGCTTATAAGCACAATTTATTGCACTGCTAGGGTGCATTTTATTTATTTTTAACATTTTAGTTGAATTCATTAGTAAAAAATTTACACATTTTTTTCCCTGCGCGAATAATAAGAAATTGGCCTTTACAGTAAGTATATTTTTTTGTTATTTTCTTTCTATATGAACTGTAGCCCTATTCATATAATTATAATGTATTTTTTCTCCAGATTATAATCTCATATTATTCATTATATTCTTATTCCCTTTAGATATATTAACATGTTTTAACGCCTCATATAATGTTACAACTCGCTAAAAAAAATATATATGTACACTTCAAAACACAACGAACGTTACTTTACTATAGTAGCTTTCTTCAAGAGAGATATGACGCTGTCTATATATAGAGCTTGTGGAGAACAGAACGAATTTTTAGATGGTCATGCTCTTCTTACATATAATTAAAATTTGCATCTCTTTCTTATAGCTGCAGTTCTAGCAAATCAGGAGTAACGTTCGTGCTGTCCAGAGGTGTACATAATAATAAGTAATTTTATGAATTATGTTTCACTTGTATTCTAAGATAATAAAAAATATACCAAAATATATGTAACAAAAAATATAAAGTATAGTAAATATATTATTAATACTTACCTAGAAATGAAATGTTTTGCTCAAAAATGTAAAATATTGTTGAATTCTCTTCAGATTTCAGCAATTCAGAAAAATAAATTTTCTAGTGTCATTGCAGAATTTAATATTCGTTATTGTTTTGTTTCGCATTAGTACACACGCAGTTTTTCTTTGAATTATTGTATACACTTTGGACAGCACGAACGTTATTCCTGTCTAAATGTCCTAAATTTTACAATTCAAAGACGATATTTTTGTTGATTTTTGCAATTTTGTAAGAAGTAAGAACAATAATCATCATATCTAAAAGTTCACAACTCCATACTGTCTACACGTAGCAATGTCCATGCACAGAGAACGGGAAACGTTCGTGCTGTCCCGTATATATATATAGTTGGGGCGCCGATCCAAGGGGGGAGGGCGACCATTTTCAGTCATAACTGGTTCACTCGTGCTTTTTCCCACGGCTATTGTCGGCACCTTTTTTTTGTCGGTACGCCCAATCGGGTCCCGTTAAGATTTTAGTCTCTAAACGGGCTGTCGTGACGTCAAAGTATATAAAAAACTTAATTTTTCTCGATTTAAATTTTGGTCGACAATATACGCTTTAAAAGTATGCGAAAAACGCCAACCTCTGATTCGAGGTGGCAGCACAATCGATTTCCCTCTCGTTTTTTTTTTCCTCCCGCCAGATGGCACTGTCATCGAATTTTAGCGGGATACCCCCTTTCTTGTGACGTCACTTCCTGTGACGTCACACAAGTCTTCATATAACCCTTCTCAAATATTAATAGCACCGTTATTGTCGGGATGCTGAAAGCGGGATACCCTCTGCAATTGATGACGTCATTAATGATACCCCCTGCTGACATAGGATATGATAAGAACATTCACGGGACTTCTTGGACTTGGAGAAGGAAATATCAGAGGGGAGCACACATTCGGCACAGTTATTGGCGGCACCCTTACCCCCAGGAAATACATGATATCGCATTTAACGGGATGTTACTAAAATCGGGATACCCTCTTTCCATTAATGACGTCACAATCACCCCTTGCCAACATAGGAAAGATAAGAATGTTCACGGGACTTCTTGGACTTAGAGAAACAAATATTGAAGGGGGAAAACACATTCCGCGCGGATATTGGCAGAACCTTTACCCGTCAGAAATTAATATATGATATAGCTTTTAACGGGATGTTACTAAAATCGGGATACCCTCTTTCCATTAATGATGTCACAACAACCCCCCTGCTAACATAGGAACGATAAGAATATTCACGGGACTTCTTGGATTACAGAAGGAAATATTGAAGGGGGAGCATACATTCCGCACAGTTGTTGCCAGGACCTTCAGAAAAAAAAAAAAATCCATAACAGTTTTCTACGGGATTTGCATTCCCCTTGATACTATGATCTCGCATACATGTAAACGGGATACTGTGGGCGATGCCTTCAAATGATAAAATCTTGATCACAAAACTTACTATTTTCCAGCTTCCTAGTGTCAAATTCCTCATACGATCTTCAACAACAAGTACACTGGATGGTCATGAATTACATTTACTATTACTAATTTAGTTTTCAACAGGATAAGATTGTAAATTATCCCAAATAATAAGCACTGACACAAAACCTAACACAATGTGGCGTAGCCATCTTCTTTACTAGCATTTTCCCATAATGCATTGAAGCTGGAGAATTTCGGGGGTTCACAACGCATACTAACTAACGAACAGCTTGACGGGGTTTTTAAGAACTTGCTCGCATGCAAGTCCACGTACCCTGAAAATGACATCACAAACTGTTTCGCAGTATCATAGACGGGATGCGAAAATAAATTTTCACCCTCTAATAATTTCTGCGGACAGTTAAACGGGGTGTGGACTTTGAAATTTTCAGTACTCCAAGCGTTGCAGACCGACCGTCTGTCAATACCGGCGATCGCACGATTAACCTCCCGGTACCTTCATCGTTCTCCGCACTCAGGGCTCTGTTATAGACCGACCGTCTGTCGATACCGGCAATCGCACGATTGACTTCCCAGTACCTTCATCGTTCATCGCACTCTTGGCGGCTGGCTACCAAAATTTTCTTTCCATGTCCTCTCTGTGGGATGTACGACCGCCTGTCGATACCGGTGATCGAACTGGCAACTCCCGGTGTCTGCTTTCTTAATCGCATTCCATCAGCCACTCACACGAGAGGGTGAGAAAGAATAGTGATATTTACTATGCAAATATTGACAGGATATAAGACTTAGAAAATATTGCAATGAAAATAAATTCAGCGTTTAAAATATACCGCCACCTATGAAAATGTACCACGAAGCATAAAGGCGGGATGTAGTGTAAGATAACCCTCGAAGGTGACGTGAGACGAAATATGAATGAACGGAACATTGGCGGGATAAAAACTTTGAAGAAAATAAGATAAGTTGTCTCGCAATTATTGCCGGGCTGAAAAAACTCAAGAGTAAGTAGAGAATAGTACCTGGCGAGAATATTGACGGGATTTGAAAAACTTTTTCCAGCGTCAATTTCAAAGTCTACGTACAGTGATAGTCAGTTGACCTCGACATTTTCTTTCAGTTTTTTCTCTCAATTTCTAAAACGCTAGCTCGAACGACTCCAGGCCCTGAAATGACGTCACAAACCGTTTCGCAGTATCATAGACGGGATGCGAAAATAAATTTTCACCCTCTAATAATTTCTGTGGACAGATACACGGGATGTGGACTTGGAAATTTTCAGTACTCCAAGCGTTGCAGCCCAACCGTCTGTCAATACCGGCGATCGCGCAATTAACCTCCCGGTACCTTCATCGTTCTCCGCACTCAGTGCTCTGTTATAGACCGACCGTCTATCGATACCGGCAATAGCACGATTGACTTCCCGGTACCTTCATCGTTCACCGCACTCTTGGTGGCTGGCTACCAAAATTTTCTTTCCATGTCCTCTCTGTGGGATGTACGACCACCTGTCGATACCGTTGATTGAACTGGCAACTCCCGGTGTCTGCTTTCTTAATCGCATTCCATTAGCCACTCACACGAGAGGGTGAGAAAGAATAGTGATAATTACTATGCAAATATTGACAGGATATAAGACTTAGAAAATATTGCAATGAAAATAAATTCAGCGTTTAAAAAATACCGCCACCTATGAAAATGTACCACAACGCATAAAGGCGGGATGTAGTGTAAGATAACCCTCGAAGGTGACGTGAGACGAAATATGAATGAACGGAACATTGGCGGGATAAAGACTTTGAAGAAAATAAGATAAGTTGTCTCGCAATTATTTCCGGGCTGAAAAAACTCAAGAGTAAGTAGAGAATAGTACCTGGCAAGAATATTGACGGGATTTGAAAAACTTTTTCCAGCGTCAATTTCAAAGTCTACGTACAGTGATAGTCAGTTGACCTCGACATTTTCTTTCAGTTTTTTCTCTCAATTTCTATACGCTAGCTCGAACGACTCCAGGCCCTGAAAATGACGTCACAAACTCTTTCGCAGTATCATAGACGGATGCGAAAATAAATTTTCACCCTCTAATAATTTCTGTGGACAGATACACGGGATGTGGACTTGGAAATTTTCAGTTCTCCAAGCGTTGCAGACCGACCGTCTGTCAATACCGGTGATCGCGCGATTAACCAACCTCCCGGTACCTTCATCGTTCTCCGCACTCAGTGCTCTGTTATAGACCGACCGTCTATCGATACCGGCAATAGCACGATTGACTTCCCGGTACCTTCATCGTTCACCGCACTCATGGTGGCTGGCTACCAAAATTTTCTTTCCATGTCCTCTCTGTGGGATGTACGACCGCTCGTCAATACCGGTGATCGAACTGGCAACTGCCGGTATCTGTTTTCTTAATCGCATTCCAGCGGCCGCTCAGAGGGGGAAAGTGTCATTAACGGGATATGTTAAAAGAGCGTACCCATAATTTAATTCTGGGTATTATCGGGACTTAAAATATTTTCTCCTTTTCTTCCTTGCCATGAATTTTCGTGTCAGGGTGAGCAAAATGACCAAAAGTTTCAAAAGTGCTAGTACCGGGATATGAAAATTAAGGTTACCTTATAATACCATTATGATCATAGACGGGATATCAAAAATGTCCATTGAAATAGCATTGGAGGGGAAGATGGATTCACTTTACTTTGCTATTTTAAGTGCTATTAACGGGATATGAAGAACGAGCGTACTCATAATGTAATGCTGTGTATTATCGGGACCCAAAAATCATCTCTTCTTTCTGTCTGCCATGAACTTTCTTATCAGGGAGAGCAAAATGGCCAAAAGTTTCAAAAGTGCTAGTACCGGGATATGAAAATTTGGGTTACCTTATATTACTATTATGATCATAGACGGGATATCAAAAATGTCCATTGAAATAGCATTGGAGGGGAAGATGGATTCACTTTGCTATTTTTAGTGCTATATATTATCGGGATATGAAGAAAGAGGGTACCCATAATTTAATGATGTGCATTATTGGGTCCCAAAATCATCTCTCTATTTCGGTCCTGCTATGAATTGTCATATCAGGGGAAGCGAAATGGCCAAAAATTTCAAAAGTGCTAGCACCTGGATATGAAAATCAGGGTTAGCTAGTATTACCATTATGATCATTGACGGGATATCAAAAATGTCCATTGAAAAGGGAAGATGGATTTGCTTTGCTATTTTAAATGTCATTAACGGGATATGAAAAAGTGGGTGACCAAAAGTTACGGCTGTTTCCTGACGGGACTTCAAATTCTTTCTTTTTTTAAGCTTTGCAATGAATTTTCCAATCATGGGAGGTAAAATTCACAAAAGGTTCAAAAGTGCTAGTCCCGGAATATGAAAATGGAGACTAGTATTACCTACATGATTATAGACGGGATGTCAAATATTATATTTAAATAGCATAAAAGGGGAAGATGGATTTCAAATTGCTATTTAAGGCATCATTATCGGGATATGAAAATGAGGGTGCCTATACGTTCTCTCAAACATACAATCGGGACCTCAATTTATTTTCTTTTCAAATCTTTGCTGTATATTTCCACATCAGAGGGAGAAAAAGACATAAAAACATGTTCCCGGGATATAAAATAATCAGGGTATAAGATATTTCAGTAACAATAGACGGGATGTTCTTTATATAGAACATTCAGAAAGGGTATGGAATACTATTTATTGTATTATTGTTGGTATGAATATTGTTTGATAGCTGCATCGATTTCATTGGTTCATATTGTAAATATAATGGTGCTGCCATGATGTATTAGGTTTTGTTCCAGGGCTATAATTTTGAAAGTTTACTGTATTATCGTGCTTAAATCAAAATATCTGTGTGTAAATTATTTACATGATCGTCCAGTGTTATTTTTATTGATTTTATTGAAGATCGTGTGAGGAATTTATCACTCAGAAAATCAAAAAACGTAAGTTTTGAATCAAATTCTCAAACATTTCGAGATCGAGATTTTATCACTCGTTGCCATCATATATAAAGTATCCCGTTTACATATATTTGAGATCATTTTTTCAAGGGGAATGCAATTGAAGAAATTTCCCAACAATATTTGTGTTGAATCTATGCTACCCTTTTTATAATACTTCCCCCCCCCCCCCCCAAGTCCAAAAGTCCTGTCAACTTCCTTCCTACACCTTATGAGTAGGGCGTGCAATTATGATGTATATATGTGATGTCATTAATCACAAAAGGGCATCCCGCTTTTATTTCCTGGAAGTATCCCGTAAATAGCTGTATGATGAATATTTTCGTAAGTGTTAGGATACTGGCAATAACTATGTGGAACCTTTGCTATCCCTTTCAAAATATTCTTTCTAAGTCCAGAAAATCCCGTCAATTTGCTTGCTACATTTTACACGAGAAAAGTTAACAGCAAAATCCAGTATCCCGCTTACATGCACGTTGCTAAATTTGTACAAGAGGAAACTATATCTTACATCAATACGTTAAAAAACTGTGGAAGTCCTGGTAATACGCTTTGTTATTTTATTTTATAAAGGGTAAAACTGGTGTAATTTTTTTTCAAATTCCTATATCCCGCTTATTTTCACGTGATTTAATTTGACTAAGAGGGAACTATCTTTACGTACAGATCCCGGTTATATACGTGGTGGAACTTATATTAAAGAGGTAAATCTGTGACGTCATCACTGACAACTTAGTGACGTCATCATTAACAACTTGGTGACGTCACAAATAGGTCCCGTCAATGACGAGGGGGAATGTCAATACTGCGACCACGTGACACACCACGTGATATCCCGTCTATCACCATTTCTATAAGAGGTAAACTTACTGTTGTGACGTCACTTCCGTATCCCGTCATAATCAGGGTGTACCGCATCCCGTTATTGTTGTTGTCACTAATTAAACTTTGGCCTCAATTATCTCGGAAACTACCTGTACGAAAATTACCAAAAATTTTGTGGGTTCGTTTGCCCCCCTAATTAACTAATTAATCGCAATTAGATTCGATTTGGACGTTGTCATTTTTGGGTCCCAACAATAGTGAACTCAAACGCATCCTATTTAACTACGAAAATGGGAGTGGGGGTTCCGACGAACCCAGACGCTCGCCCAAAGGAAGTGCGTCCCAGCATAGGAAAACGCTGGTTAATTTTGGGGTCCCGAAAGTGATGTTTAATAATAAGGATAAATTGAACAGATCATTATAAAACGTGATTATTTTTTATTGTTATAATAGAGAATATAAAGGAAGGAAATACAATATTAATTAAAAACGATTAAATATGAAACGATTTTATATTTAAATGATCGTTTTATTTCCTAAT
>OX463783.1:10017627-10151944 GCA_949825025.1 Siphlonurus alternatus | reverse complement strand
ACTCTCTCTCTCTCTCTCTCTCTCTCTCTCTCTCTCTCTCTCTCTCTCTCTCTCTCTCTCTCTATCTCTCTCTCTCTCTCTCTCTCTCTCTCTCTCTCTCCCTCTCTCTCCCGCCATGCATAAACGATAACTACTAAAAATCACGCTATAGACATATTTATAGTTTTTAATACTTTTGTGGAAGTATATTGTTTTTTTGTTTTTTTTTTTTTTTTTTTTTGCACCTATAGGTGAACAAGTATCAAATAATGAATAATATAAAATTTGTATTTTATTATGTATACAATGGGGTACTGACCAAAAAAAAAGTTGCAAGTTTTTGTCAATATTTCAAAAGGCACGAGAATTTCATGAAAAACAAGCCCTATAATATTATAGCATTCTACGACAATTTCCTGATTTTATATGAATTTTTAAAACCTCTCAAAAATGACGTCACAGCTTTGAATCTTAAATGGGAAAATAGATCAGTTAACATTGCCAAACCCCATACTTAATATTGAAATGTAATCAAACCTTGATTTGCAAGTTTTTTAGGTGCTAGAATCACGATAATGAAGGTTTCAAATTCCTACCCCAATAACTTTTCATTTTAGCAATGTTAACTGATGCATTTTCCCATTTAAGATTCAATGCTATGACGTCATCAAAAAAAGTTTTAAAAATTCATATAAAATCAGCAAATTGTCGTAGAGTGCTCTAATAGGGCTCGTTCTTCATAGAATTCACAGTACTTTTTACTAATATTGCTAACTCAAATACCGGTCAGTACCCCATTGGGTTTCTGTTGTATTATTTCTAATTTATTATTATTATTATGTCGTGCAGTTTTGTAAAAACCCACCAAATCAAACTTGAATACAAAATTATTGTTATTCGTGATGATGAAATTATTTTGTATTTTCATTCTACAAATATTGTCTTAACAATAATCATATATTTCAATTGCAATTGCAATTTGTTATATATAGTTATTCAATTTAAATGCAATTAAAAAAATTAATAATTAAAAGTTGGAAAAATATTTCATGATTATAATTACAAATTCAATTACATTTTTTTATGTTAAAATATATAATATTATATTAATGCAATCGTATAAAGTTGAATAAAAAATGATCTTATGTGTTAAATATTTTTTAGATAATTTAGATATATTACAATGATATCTTTGAAGAAAGTAAAAGTGTAATATTAATTGAAATAAAGTATTATAACAAGTCCATATTACATTAATATTTTTTTTATACTTGTATGTCAATATAATTATATTATATACTCTGTATATCATGGCGTATGTAGGGTAGTAAATAAAAAGACACTACTGTTAGAATAACATGATCAATGTATTTTTCAAATTTCAATTCACATATAATGCAAATATTGTGTTTGTGACCTACACGGACAAAAAATTTTACTAGGCAAACTTGGTAAGAAATACACTTACAATCTATTTGTTGAATTGTACAGCAAATCTTGTAAATTTTTACTACGAGCTTTGCAAAATTTACAATCTCAGCATTGTAAAAAATACTTGGTAAAACTTTACCATTTTGTAAGTGATATTTACAATGTTCGCAAGTTAGCGCTAGCATATTATAACGTCATAAAATGTTACTATCGAATGTTAGTAAAATTTTACCACGTAGTAGCTAAAACCTACAATGTTCGCTAGTTGGTGCTAGCATGTTGTAATGCCTTAAATTATTAATCGCGAATGTTGGTAAAAATTTACAATTTATAAGTAGCTGATGTTTACAACGTCCACAGCACGTTGGCGCTAGCACGTTAAACGTTGTAAAAAAAACATAACTTAATCGTAAAATCTTACCATACGTGGTAAAATTTTGCAAACTACAACATCCTGTTTTCAAAAAAACCGTTGGGATTCTTCATTTGGCTTGTGCGATTTGAGCAAACTGGTTGCAAAAACTTTCTGTGCTGAAATATATCGAATTAAAAGTGCTCCAAGTATCCCAGGAATAAGCAAATTATCGATAAATGACTATGATCATCAAGCTGATCATCAGGCTGATTATATTATAAGGTAAGCAAATATGATAATTTGTTGATTTTTCTTTTGTTTTAGAAGTATGTAATGTACATACAGTCGATCATTACAATTTTTGTAGAATTTCTTTGTTATTTCTGTTTAGTTACTTTAATTTGTCACAGGATATTTGTATTGCATGTTTGTATATTGCAAAATTCACTACTACGTTCACATGACGGTGTTTAATGCATATCCGTTGACGACGCCTCATAAGAAAAACATGCACTATATCACACAATATCTGTTGTGTACGGATCCGTATTAAACAGCGTCATGTGAACGTAATTGTAACTTGTAAACGCACGTCAGAGTACGAAAATATTTATATAGGGCTACAAAAGTAGAGTGTACCATATCAAAATTATTGTTGGGTAATGTAACGTTCATTGCATTAATTGTACCGAGTCTAATTATTATCATGTTTGCAGGACAACGACGCGCGGTTTGGTGTGACATCGCGATGAGGGATGAGTCTTTTCTGTTGCCAACCGCAGACCTAGATCGCACTATCACCTTACAACGAACCATCCACGGCGTCCACACATATCAGTAACCGACCCTCGCACACTGATTGACCCACACGGCATCCACGACCCACGACTGACCCACGTACGGTACCCTCGCGGGGACATTCTTCTCTACACTGGGTACTGTACTGGAGATACGGCAGTCATCGTTTTAATTGTTTCAAAAGACTTACACGGATTATAAAATTTTATTATTTAAAGTGATTTTAATTCAAACTTCATTTTTTTGTAAATCTGAGTTTTCATCAGCCAATAAATGCATTAACTTAATTTCTTAAACTTTTTTTGTAATTATTATAAAAGTGTTCCCGTCCTTAATAATTTGTAATTTTAATTAACTTATTAGCACTCGATGATTATTTTAAAGTAGGATATCAAATATTTATTTTTAATACAAATTTCTTGTGATTTGTGTGTGTGACAATAAGTAGTAGTAATAAAAAAAAACATAATTTTTAACATTAGCTCTATTAAGTGAAAATATTTTTTACGCAAAGAGTCGGTTTTAAATTATACATACTTATTTGTTACTAAATTTCTACAACTGATTTGCAAAGATGAGGTCAAACTTTAAGTCCGGATTACTTTGTTGATTTTTATTGTTGCATCAATCGAAATCAACAAAGTTAATCCGGACTTAAAGTTTGACCTCATCTTTGCATATAGGCGGTAGATATTTAGTAACAATTAAAAGTATGTAAAATTTAAAAGCCTAAGGTATGCAAAAAATTACCAACATTTAGTTAGTAAAATCCTGCAGTAAAAGGAAGAACAATTTTACTAGCACTGCCAGTTAAATTTTACCAAGTTACTGACCTTCTATTTTACCAACATGCCGTAAAATTTTACTACGCAACACATTTTTAACTTCTACGTCATCATTAGTGTAATATTTTACTGCAAAAGTTAGTAAATTTTAGCTACTTTTTAGTATACAAAATTTAGCACACTCAAAAATTAAATTTTTACACAGCTACTGTCTTAGTAGCTTAGATTCGACCCGCCTTTTGTTACTAAAATCTGAAAAATCTTACTAACCGTTGGCTAAATTTTTTGTCCGTGTACATTTTGCGACCTTCGATCCCGTACGTATAGCCAGGTTCACTCTGCATGTTGCTTGTCAGCTGTTCGTTGTGGAGAGGTTGGTTGGCGAGGAGCTTATTCTCAGCATTCTGCATGTTCTTCGTGCGCGCGTAGTACATTTTGCCTCTATAACCTTCGCTAAAGTAATCACCTGTGGGAGAAAAATTAGGTTAAAACCTTTTTTTTTTTTTAACACCCCTCTGACTTTAGAGCTCAAAGCTTGATAGTGGAAAGGGACAAGGGAGGGATAGGATGGTGGCTACGGCCTGTTACGCGTCCCAGCATTTGCTATAGGTGATACTGAGGAAACCGTGGAAAACCTGTCAAGACTTTTTTACCAAAGTGATGTCCAAAGCTTGGGGAACCACATACACAAGTGCATCACTACACTGGGTAGAAAGCGAGATGGAAGGAAGGAAACATCGTAATTTTTACTTCAAACGGTCACCCATCCACGTACTAACTACGCTCGACGTTACTTGACTTCGGTGATCTAATGAGAACCGGTCAATGCACTGTGCCACGCTCAACTTCAGGTCGATATTATGTACAGTATATAAATGCATGGGGCGTTTCATTCATCCTCTCCTCCCGGGTAATATAATTATATATGATTAATGGAACTTTGACTTCCATTGAGTTAAGATTTAAGACTTAAGGCAGAGATAATGCCGGTCAGCTATTCGACGTAGATCCCTTTGATTAACATGTAAACCTTAGCAAATTCACAAAAATTCTGAAATTTTTTTGAGAGGCAGATATTAGTGCCCAAAAGCCATAGAAAAAAATTCAAAACAATTTAACGAGCCGATTTCTTTTAATTATTTTTTTTTTCAGCATAGGATTTTCCCATGCATAGAGAGACAAATTAAAAACTTAATTAAAAAAAAATCGATCTCGGCTCGTTAAATTGTTTTTAAACTTTTTCTATGGCTTTTAGCACTAACATCTGCCTCTCTAAAAAATTTCAGAATTTTTGTCAATTTACTAAGGTTTACATGTTAAATAATGTTAATCAAAGGGACCTTCGTCGAACAGCTGACCGGCGTTACCTCTACCTTAATATAATATGAAATATTAATAAATATTTCAATTTGAATTACATTGATTTTTTTATATACATTTTGAGGATTCTAGTATTATATGTCCACGCCTTTTGGGTGTATGCAACTATTATGTTAAATTAACTTTTATGTTTCAAGATTCCACAAATTATTGAAATTATTTTCAGGCGACGAAAACTTACTTGCACGACTCGATGGGTCTTTAGTGGCGCCTACCCTGATAAAGCGTTTCCGGCCTGCTTTCTCCAGCAATTCGGTCTGGGACACCTTCTCCATCGGCAACTCCCCTGACATTCCTATTACATAATTATAAGCTAAATTAAATTGATTTATTGAACCATTGGTTCAACAAAGATCATGTCATTTTACATAATAATATAATATTTAAACACTACAAGCAACAACGGCAACAGAATAAAATTAATACTTATGTTACTTATGTATAATGATTAAAACTTAAACACACACACACACACTTGAATTTAAAATAACTAGAAATTAACAATAATATACACTCTTAAAAAAATTTGCTGATTTTTGACATCTTATAATCAGTGCATTTTTAACGCCTTAAATCATGCTTTTTTCAGGTGTTTCGTTGCGCATTTTCAGTAGTCAGCATAAGCTATATACTGACAGTATATGCTGACTACTGAATATTGACTACGAAACACCTGAAAAATCATGATTTAAGGCGTAAAAAATATACTGATTATAAGATGTCAAAATTGAGCCAAATTTTTTTAAGAGTGTATATTTATCCTGTGGCAACTTTTAACTGAAGTAAAGTTTACAAAATAAATTTCTTTGTTAATGAGAATATTATCTAATTTATCCAACTGTATAATAGGGTACCGGCCTCAAATTTTTTTTATTGCAGAAATGGATAGAAGGTGCAAAGTTATGCTACCCTGATTCATTCAGATTTTTTAGAGATTTTGCTTAAAAAGTTTTGGCGAGTGTAGCTTAAAAAGTTTTGGCGAGTGTAGACCATGCTCCTTTTTCGGCTAAATTTGCCGCCTGAAAAGCGTACTTTCAATATTTTGTTTTTTAATTTTTCCGGGGCTCACAAAAATCTGAAAAAATTAGAGTATAGCATAACTTTGCACCCTCTATCCATTTCTGTAATAAAAATTTTTGAGTTTGATACTCACACTATGTTTACATGACGGTACATTTTCGTTGACGACGTCTGATAAAAAAATAACGGTTCCCGGACAACTCGGAGCGTGGTCAACTGGGAGCCAGACAGCTCGGAGCCAAACGTGTTTCTAGGACAACTCGGAGCACGGACAGCTCGGAGCGCGGACATCCTGGAGCCAAGGCAGGACAACTCGGAGCACGGACAGCTCGGAGCGCGGACATCCTGGAGCCAAGGCAGGACAACTCGGAGCACGGACAGCTCGGAGCGCGGACATCCTGGAGCCAAGGCAGGACAACTCGGAGCACGGACAGCTCGGAGCGCGGACATCCTGGAGCCTAGCTAGGACAACTCGCGGGGCACCGTTTTATTTAAATTACAATTAATAAATTTTTATTTCAAAATAAAAATTGATGTATGCCGAGAATGTATCTTTAATCGTAACATTTTTTGTTATATTACTTATATTTATTACGTATGTCATGTACAAAAAAGTTATCAAGTTTTCTGATCTGATGTATCTGATAAGAGATAATCCAAAAATTATATCATGAATTATTATTATATGATTAAATTTCTGAAAATAATATTATACAACCTTTTTTTTTCTGCCAAAAAGATTTCATTTTGTTATATTTGCATGCTTTTAAACTTTTAACTTTTAAATATATTATGCAATATTGATTTTATAAAAAAAGAAAAATAATGAGTTGATCTTAGTGACTTATCTAAAATATTTACAGAAATTTCTCAAAGTTTACCAGCTTAAATTCATTTTTAAGTTTCTTGTATATCTAAATTTAGTAATTAAATAATACAGCACAAAGATTTTATCAAAACTGTGTTCTTTATTATTTCACATAATATTATTTTAGATTATCAAAATGATTCCTAACTTATGTAATGTCATTTACTATAAACAAAAGTATTCACAAAGTTCAATTAACAATGATCATCATGGGAAATTCATGATATAATTTTTGGATTATCTCTTATCAGATACATATATCAGATCAGAAAACTTTTGATAATTTTTTTGTACATACGTAATAAATATAAGTAATATAACAAAAAATGTTACGATTAACGATACATTCTCGGCATGCATCAATTTTTATTTTGAAATAAAAATTCATTAATTGTAATTTAAATAAAACGGTGCCCCGAGTTGTCCTAGCTAGGCTCTAGGATGTCCGCGCTCCGAGCTGTCCGTGCTCCGAGTTGTCCTGGCTAGGCTCCAGGATGTCCGCGCTCCGAGCTGTCCGTGCTCCGAGTTGTCCTGCCTTGGCTCCAGGATGTCCGCGCTCCGAGCTGTCCGTGCTCCGAGTTGTCCTGCCTTGGCTCCAGGATGTCTGCGCTCCGAGCTGTCCGTGCTCCGAGTTGTCCTGCCTTGGCTCCAGGATGTCCGCGCTCCGAGCTGTCCGTGCTCCGAGTTGTCCTAGAAACACGTTTGGCTCCGAGCTGTCCGGCTCCCAGTTGACCGCGCTCCGAGTTCTCCGGATACCAAAAATAACATTATCCGTCATCAACGAATACGTACCATCATGTAAACGTTATAGTGTATGACATGTAAAACAGACATGTGAAATGTGAGCATAAAAATATACAATATGAATGTATAATGCACATAATTATGTTTGTATCATTTAATTAGTATTATACATTATTCTTTACTGGCCATTAAAATATACAGATCAACCAGGGTTATATATATTATAACCTTATTGGTCGATAAATTACGTATGTTATTACATATTTTTTCTTCAAATGACATTAATTATTATTGCAATATAAATATTTTTATATAATTTAAAAATAATTTAGAAAAAAAATGTGCCATTTTTTTATTTAAAATCTTATATTCATATGTGACAAATATATTTATAATATTATAATAATAATATTAATAATAAAAATTGAAGCATTTTTATATCCACAAGCACAGTGTTGTATACATTTTATTTGAATATAAACCTCCAAAACATTTTTGATTCTCTCATTTGAATAGAAAATATTGAAAATAATAATATAAAAGGGGAAAAAATTAAAATATATAGTATACATGAAACCATTAATTCCCATTACATGATGCAAAATGACAGTAAGTTGTAAAACATAAGAAATACATGTATTAGCAATTAAGTATCACAAAATATAGTTATAATTAAATATAAAATATTATATTTAATTATAATATAATTGACGTAAAAAGGTATTATTATTTATAGTTAGCATCATGATATTATAGTTTGTCAAGTACATCATTTATGATGATAATTATGAGTTCGATATATTTGTCAGATTTATTTCAATCTTTGATAACTTTGTTAATTCTAAATTTTAAGAATGTGTTCAACATTACCTGATTTCACTTCAGTAACACAGATTCAGTCTGAAGATGTGTGAAGAGTTTTCAATCTGTGAGCACGGACTTATATATGATCTGACCAGCCCAGTACGTTCTTCCCCTCCATAATGACGTAAATATGTATGTGATATCTGGGAACCACATACTTTATAATTTGATAAAGAAAATTTAATTGCAATATATTTCATCACCTCAATCACCTGCTCCAAGTACAAAAATTATGCTATAACTGCAAATAAAGTACAAATAAACTACATATAACAGCTAAAATTGCTCTATACAGACCAAACTTTTTTACTTGTCTTTTCTTTTTAAAAATCCTAATAAATAACCTGCAAATAGAATATAGGAGATTTATAGCAAAATTACAACATATACATGTATTAGACAAATAATTCTCAGTTGTATTTTTTGGTCTCCTCTTTCGATTGAGATAATAAAAAAAAAATTATGCTTGTTGTCTATTGCAATATTTTTGTCTCTTTTCAATGTAACCTTTAGTATATGTTATGTTTACGTCTATGGACCCAGTCATGAAATTTTCACATATATCTCTCTTCCCCTTCCCCCATTTGTTTTGTGTTCTGTGTCTTCAATTTTGGGTGACTGGACACTTTAGTGAATGGGAAATCCTTTTTCATGTCACCCATTGAGTTGTTGTACTGTGTTTTATTTTGTACTGATACTCAATAAACAATTATTATTATTATTATTATTGTCAATTACATCACATGATGCTTTAAATCATCAGAGAAGTATCTTCTCTGATATCAATAGGTATGTAATTATAAAAAAATGCACCTTTATGTAAAATTACTTCTTAATTACTTGTTAGTCAACTCGATTCGTTTGTATTGTATCGAATGACTATATGACGTCACAGCGTTTTGCAACACGATTTTAAAAGTGTTAGGTATTTAGAGGATTCAAAAAATCTGAAAACATATTGAAAATGCATAACTTTAGATCCTGTATCCAAATTTGCTGTAAAAAATTCATAAAGGATACAGTGCATTGCTAAATATTAATTAAATAGCAATTACGAATATTAAATATTCGTATTTGGTCAATAGGGTCAGGATGATTCAAGAAAGGGAACGAAAAAAATTATATAATGCGTGTTTCTTTGTTAGTTCGTTTGTGTCATAAAGAAGGTATATTCACTTACACTGCTTTCACAGTTACCTTGTTTGTGGGGGTTGGGGACCTCCATTGGGTTTGCAGGAATTTAAATGGTTGATTTGTCGTTATTGATCTGCTAAGTTTGTGCATTTTGTCCGGTCTTGATATTTGATATTGTTGAGGAAATTTGCTTGGGTAGTTTTGGCTCTACAGACAATATTTCTTCCCTCCAGTCCGCCAGAACCTTATACACTGCTCAAAGTTTTCACTAATGGCGGATAGGGTCAGGCAGCATAAATAATAAAACATTTACTAAAAAAAAAAAATTATTTAAATTAGTAGAAATTATTTAAAAAAAATATCTACCATCTTAAATTATGCGCGGTACATAGGGCAGTTAAAAGGTTTTTTAACACAATTTTAATTTATTTCGTCGTTTGATCAATTTCAAAATTATATTTTAATTTTGTCCTGACCATTTAAAATATTAGGGCTGCGCAGCTTTCACATTTGCAATGTCGACACGAATGGAGGCAATGTGAATATCGTCTATTCAAGGCCTCATTATAAATTTTTGTCTACCTTTGACATCGAGGTATTATAGATTGAGTTGCCCTATTTGACTTTGCAGGTATACCCTATTTGACTGTGGTGGGTGTGGTGTTAGGCAAGGTTGGCTTTAAGTCACCGAATGGACCAATGTTAAAGGGCTTAGCCAATCACGTTCAAGTATTTTTGGCCACATCGTGCGTCGAAATTTTGAATGCGCCCATCATGCAATGATATTTTTGAAATTTCGCGGTGCAATGGGGCCTGAAAATTTACCGAAATACGAAATGCGTGCGTGTCTTAACCTGTATAAAGGAACGTTGGTGTTAGACAGTCTATATTAGATAATACTTGTACGTCAATGTACATTATCAATGAGATCATCATTTGCAAATGCAAACATGTAATTTCAGTTGTTGCAATAACATGAGCTTATCAAGTGATTAATAAGACATGTACATGCGCTATTTTCTTATCTGCAATGGAAATTATAACATACTAAATCTTTATTTTTGTAATAAGTTATTAAATACTCACTTTATTTTTTTTAAGTGATTAAGACAAACACCATAATTGATATGGCCAGTGGAGCTATGACATCATTTATAATAATATTAATAAATTATATAGTTATATATATCACATAACACATAATGTACAATATGTATTATATAATTATGTATTATAACATAATGAAATGCCTAAACTTTTAATTATAAAATATTTACTAAAAAAATTATGTTATATTTTTATTATTATGCATCTAAATTATATTAATAAAAAATGAAAGCACAGAACACAAAACAAATGGGGCATGTCCTCCTGCAGCTCCACCTAGACCTGAACGTGTCCTTTTTAACTTCATCTACAGAATTTCTTTGGTTTCTATGCCAACAGATAGGAAAAATATTTAACATGGGCGTTCGATCTCTTTACAATGTAAGCTCTTTGATAATACTGGGGAGGTCACACTAAAAAAGGTAAAGAAATATTGCAATGGACAATCAGAATCAAAATTTCTTATTAGCTCAATCGAGAGATGAGGTCGAAAAATACAACTGTAAATTTTATAACATTTTTTTTTTAGTGCTGCATCGTAATGGAGTATGGACCTAAAATTTTTTTTTATTGCAGAAATGGATAGAGGGTGCAAAATTATGCTACCTTGATTTTTTTTCAGATATTTTACAGCCCGAGAACTATTTTTAAATCAGTATTGAAAGTGTTGTTTTGTGACGTCACGAGGTAGCACTCATTAATAAAAGAATAGGACTAACCGCCTCGTGACGTCACAAAAAGGGACTTTCAATAATTTTTTAAAAATAGTTCCCGGACTGTAAAAAATCGGAAAAAAATCAGGGTAGCATAGCTTTATACCCTCTATCCATTTCTGCAATAAAAAAAAAATTGAGGTCGATAGAGATTAATTATGCTAGTGTAATTTATTTTTTAGTTTCTATTCAAAATACTTAATACATCAAGATCACCAATAAACGTGTCATAATTATATAATATAAAAAAATTAAATCAATTAATTTATAAATTTGTTTATTAAACTGTATTGTACTAATGTGATCTTAAAAATAATAAAAAATAATAATTATTATAATAATTTTATAGAAAATAGTTTTAAACATTGTTCGGGTATGTGTGTTTGAAATTAATTAATTTTAGAAAAGTTAATTTTAATGTTAAGTATGTTATATGGCAGGGTCGCACTGGGTTTAAAGGGCCTATTGAGCAAACAGGAGTACGGGCCCATATCAAGGGCCTACTTGACACTGTAGGGGACTACTTTTAACGTTGTAGGTGTCTCCCAGCCGAGGGGGCCTACTGAGCAATCGCTCACCAACTCTTATGGCCAGCCTGAACCTGGTTATATGTATTTTATGTAACAGTTGACGTGATTCATGCTGTAAAGCTTATCGAAATAAAAATTTGAATTTATAGTATAATATAAATTTGATATGAAATTTATCATAATGGTTCTACCATTTTGAATATTTTGACGTAACACTAATAATCATCACCTGTTGCCTATATGTGTGTGTGTATATATATATATATATATATATATATATATATATATATATATATATATATATATATATATATATATATATATATATATTATATTTAAGTGTAGCCACAGTTTGTTTTTCTATTAAAAGTTAATTATAATAAATATTTGTTTTTACATCTTTTTTAAATAATAATTTTAACTTGTATATAATTGACGTTTCCCACGATCATAAGTTTTCCAAAATCCTGAAGTTTAAAGTAATATTTTACATATTTTGGTCTGAATAAAAAAAAAAAATCACCTAAAATTTCCAAAGAAATAAAGATAAAAATGCATTCGTCAACAGCGTGATTAAATTAAAAAGCAGAGAGTTTGAACTTTGAAATGCAGATTAGTGAGATATGTTGCAATTAAATCTTCTTTATCAAATTATAAAGTACGTGGTTCCCAGATATCACATACATATTTATGTCATTATGTAGGGGAAGAACCGGACTTGGTCAGTGGTCAGATCATATAAAAAGTCCGTGCATTTTATCACAGATAGAATATACTTCTTCAGACGTCTTGCTGCTGTAAAATCAGGTAAATTTAAACATTCTTAAAATTTAGAAATAAAATTAATAAAGATAGAAAAAACAAAAATCTGACAAATATAAATATGAAACATAATTAATATCATCATAACTGATCTAATTTTACAAACTACGTATATACTTGTATAATATCAATGTATTGTGATTATTATTATTATTACTTTTGTCTTTACATAGAATCTCTTATAAATTAACGGTAAAGGTAACACGCTCAATGCTAAAAAAAATTACACACATGAAAATAATAAAATATATCTTAAAGTGTTCTCCTCTACATCACTTATCAGTAGCTAAAATATCAGCGCAAAAATTCGATCTAGTTTTTGAATTATTAATTTTTAAAGTTGACAAATTTAACATAAAAGTTCCATTATTTCTCCATATATTAAAATAGACAATTTTAAAAAAATCATAATTAGAAAACTAGTTCAAATTTGTATACCTATAAGATTTTAGCTATACTGATATAGGGGATGTAAATATAAAAAGGAAAACATTTTTATAAGATATGTTTCATAATTTTCTTGTGTGGAAATATTTTTAACATTGGGCATATTACTTTACCCTTAAATTGTAAACTATAGATAATATTCCAATAAAATACACAAATTGAGGTTCTCTAATCCAAATATGAAATGAAAAAAATCATGTTGGTTACCCAACAGTGCTTAATTAAATTAATTTAATTCAATGTGTGTTTAATAGAAATGCCACTGAAAACAGAGAAGGTGTCTCAAACCAAGTTGCAGGACATTGCAGCCATGAACGGAGCCATCAGAGCAGGTGCCACCGGACACGGACAAGTGGATAGACGTGCAAGTAAGTTCTCGTCATCATCTGGAACCTTGAAACAGATTTTTTTTTATATAAAAATCAACATACTGGTTGCATACCCACAAGGTGTGGGTATAATCGGAGAATAATGTAATGTGAATTTTGATAGTAAAAAAACCCTTAATACTGAAACTATAGATTAAATCTATATTTTCTGGCAGGCGCAGATCCAGGAAAAAAATTCTGGGGGGGGGGGGGGTATAAAAAATTTGGGGGGAGCCCCCTTCCCCCCTGGATCCGCGCCTGTTCTCTGGTATAGTACTCGAGTCTTCAGAATTTATCCCAAAATATCAATCTAATATGTAATTCAAAATATCTCATATATATTTATGTCTTAACTCTTATCTCAATGGAAATCAAAGTTCCATTTTAAACATATTTCTATTACTGGGCGTTTGGGTTGGGGGGAAACAATGAAATTTAACACCCTATTTACACCATACAAAATTATAAACCTATTATAGAGTTTAGCATGGTAAAGTGCATTGACCGATTGTCGTTAGATTACCGAAGTCAAGTAACGTCGAGCACGGTTAGTACTTGGATGGGTGGCAGTATCAACTTTCAAGTACAAATCACGTTTTGTTCCCTTCTTGGGGTAAACTCACCTCGCTTTCCACCCATTGCAGTGATGCACTTGTGTGTGGTTCTCCAGGCCTTAGACATCAGTTTGGTCCATTAATAAAAAAAAAAAAATCCATCCTGACTGAGGTTTTCCACGGTTCCCTCAGTCTCATCTCAGCGAATGCATGGATAACGTGCAAAAGGCCGTAACCAACATCTATTTTATCTCTTATCCTTACAACGCCTCGAGCTCTAAGCTCATAGAGGTGTATCCTTATAAAAAAAAAGGGAAAAAAAAACAGGCCGAATAAACATAAAATAAATAACACCACTTAACTTAAACTTAGCCTCAGGGTTATTCTTCTATTGTTATCGGGTATAAGTGCATCGGAAAAAGTGGATATTTTCACCGTCGGGGATACGTAACTCAATGTTAAAATCAATATTTTCGATACTTTTTCTGGAGCTCCAGAGGATTTACATTCTTAACCAAATGCACCAAGGGGTTTTAAAGGGCGAAAAGAACGATTTTTGAGACGATGGAGACATTCACTCACTTCAGTGAAATCATTGATTTTGAAGCATTAAAAGTTGGACGCTTCTGATTGGCTGATCAGAGTTTGTTGATTTTTCAGTTGCACATTCCTATTGTTGAAATTTTGCGCTTGGTCCATGTATAAATAATTAATATTTTTGAAATAAATAAATATAACAATTTATAACACTATTTTCTACCATGTTTGATTTTTTAAATAATTTTCATAATATAAAAAGTCTTTCTGAAAATTAAATTATGGGCAAAAAGTTTTTTTTTTGCAGCTCTCTGATTGGTTTAAAAGTGGATATTCTTTAACCAATGATATCACTTGAAAGTTCCAACAATTAAAATTTCAGCCAATTAGAAAAAAATCAACAACTTTATTTTGGCCAATCAGAGAAATTCCAAAATCCACTATTAAGCCAATCAGAGCAATTCCAATATCCACTTTTAGGCCAATCAGAATTCAGTATTTAGCACCATAAGTCAGACAGGAGCGCCTATACCCCCTATTATAGGATAATAGCCCTGCTTAGCCTATAGTCTTATAAGACTGTCTTACTGTTAGCGCAACAATGAAGAATGCAGTAAGACTGTCTTAAAGGATTGTTGTAATTTGTGTTATTTAAAGACCCCCACCCCACCCCCTCTGCAGGTTTCTAACCTCATTTTTCTCCCACAGGAGATTACTCGCGCCATGGTTACGAAGGCACCATGTACTACGCGCCCACGAAGAACATGCAGCATGCCGAGAATAAGCTCCTCGCCAACCAACCTCTCCACAACGAACAGTTAAAAAGCAACGTGCAGAGTGGACCCGGCAATACATACGTGATCGTAGGTTGCAAATACAATAATTAAATAAATATATGAATTTGTGAATTGAAATTTGAAAAATACATTGATCATGTTATTTTGACAGTTTTGTCGTTTTCATTTGCTACCCTACATATGCCATATACAGAGTACAAGTATAAATATTTATTAATGTAATAAGAGACTTTTGTTATAATACTTTAATATAATTAATATATTACAATTATATTTTCTCCAAAGGTATAATATTATTGTAATATACTAATATATCTAAAAAATATTTATTTTAACACGTAAGACCAATTTTTTCATGCAACTATATTATATACGATTGCATTAACATAATATTATAACATAAAAAAATGTAATTTGTAATAATAATCATGAAATGATTTTCCAACTTTTAATTATTCATGTTTTTTAATTGCATTTAAATTGAATAACTATATAACAAATTGCAATTACTGGATATGCAATATAGTAATATGAATTCATATTACACGTATTATCAGTACCGTAACACGCCAATTATGAGATCGAGGGATTATTTATAAAGAATTTAACATGGGTAACTTAGGCTAGCGAATTTTAGTAATAGATTTTTAAGAACATAGCATGGGTTTTATAGGCTAGAAAATTTTATTATTAATTTTATTACTTAAATTTAGTTATACTGATGGGGAATTTGATTTTAAATACTCTAAATTTTATACGGCAAACCCTATACGCTATAAAAGTATATAATAAGCACAATACAATTGAAGTTAATTCTTGCTTACTTCGAGATAAAGAAGTTGCATAAAATACAGGGGATATATTCTCTCTATATTACAGCATACTGGTAACTATAATAAGAATTACAAAATGAAGCACCATTTGATGTAGATAAAATAAAAAACTACAAATCTTAACCCAAGGTCCAAACTACAACAACAATAAAATCATGCAGGCTATCCATTCCCTTATTTATTCTAATATTATTAAGGTACTAGAGCACTAAAACATTTCACACTTGCAGCCTTGTTAATCATCATGCCCTATGTTATTCATGGATGTTGATTAACAAAACCTTAAAGGGAAATTTGCTGAGTTGATGACTGTACAGTACATTAAAATGAATTTATATTTCCTCCTATATACATGCAACCAATCTGAAACGCCTGAACTTTATACATGAAAGATCAAAACAGAATATATCCAAGCCAAGTTGGGATTGAATTTTTGAGCCTCAGCTACATTAACAATTATAAAAACAAGTATAGTTAACTTTCTATATCCAGGTTCAGAGGTAGTCTGAAAAAAAATATTGTTGATTTATAGCTTAGGCTCAACAATTCAATCCCAATAGCCTCACTGATATAGTTATGCAAGATCGTAAAATATGGCCCTATATGTTAAGTTATCTATTTTAATGATACTAAAAGGAAGACTTAATATATAGGAACCTATATATAGGAACCAGAGACAATAATTATTAGAGACGTCCGTAATATATACGACCAGAAAGTTGACCAGCCTTGGCAGAACTTCGCAAGGATTGAGAGTGGCACCGCCACTGTCACGACCAATCACCGTGGTTTTATCATCAAGAGCTGGCCAATCAGGTCAACGGGCTCTGACTAGGAACCTTGTGATTTCAGTTAGTCCGGTAGGAACATCAAATGAACTAAAACATTTTTATGTACATTTTATTTGAACATTAATCACGATGCGAGGTACTGCAGTAACATTGCTTGTAACTCTGCTACGTCCACCGCCTTCACAATGACGGTGTTTGGTTCGACCCCCAGAGACTTGGGGTAGTCAACAATACTAGCGCCAGCCAGGGACTCGGCGTGGACCTCGACTGAAATGTGCTGGAGCTCTGCTTTTACGATCAACTCAGGGTTCACCTGTCAAGAGAAATGGAGGTAATAATTAATAAAGAACATTCCGGTTGAAAAATTACGTCTTTAACTAATTTTTTACACGTCTAAACCTAATCTTATAACGTTTTTTTTAATCTCAAAAACATATTTTGCATCGAGGATACGGCAATTCCTATAGCATGGGGAGAATCACAAAATTTATCAAATTTTTAGGAAAGAAATCACTTACGAAGTTAAAATAAATATTTTGTTATATTTGTCCGAAAGTATTTGACAACTAATTATGGTGTTGTCATTTCTATAAAATTATACTGTGGCTGCTGACGGAGCATTTACATGATTTTACAATGTTAATCATATACAGCAATCCTCGCCAGATGCACGTAGTTCCAGCAGTTACCACTAGGTTCGCACTAACTTTATGACGCCAATAATATATAACACTAATTGAATGTAATGCCGGTAGGTGGTAACAGTGTCGTATCTACTCAATTTTAATCATGAATGGAACATAACTCGTCTACCTTTAATATTAACTTTACGAACTCGACCTTACAGATATTTTTATCCTATAACACTGATTGCACGCAAAAATGAATATCACAAACTTAACATATTTAAAATGAAGTATCTTTTAACATTAAAAAATAGTAATAATAAAATAAAACAAAAAATCATGCTGAAAGTCACAGACAACTATCCGAGGATAATAATTCGTAATTTTCTAAAATCGATTATATTTCTCACATGATTTTAAAATAGGATGACTGCGCAACGTCATTACAGAGCCAATCCTTTTCAGTTTCTTACATTTAAGAAGTACTTTTCCTAGTTGAAATATGTTAGAAATTTTGTTTATTTTACTCTCACTTTGTGCAAATAATAAGAAGAAATCATGTGGTTTTTTAGGTAAAAAAATAAGAATAAGATTAGGTTTAAACGAATTATCAAACGTGTAGAGGATGAGATGAAAACGTAATTTTTCAACAATTAAGAGATATATATATAGCTCATTATTAACATTAAAGGTATGATCATATGGTATTCACAGGTTGATGGTCTCACCAGGACGGCTGCTGCTAAAAGGTCACCACAGTTCCAGGTGTCAGTCAGGGTGGTCAGGTGCTTCGCCTCGGCCAGGTTCAGCAGCTCCATCACCGGACCGGGAAGTGCGCCCAACACGTCCTTTCTCCAAGCCTGTACAAGTTAAAGAGGCTTCAAGTCAGCTGATTTTACGGTATTTTCCAAGGATTTTGTATGTACATACAAAATCCTTGGTATTTTCACGGTCATTATAATATATATCTAAATCTAGGTTTAAGAGTTTTTATTAAATTATAATACAAATACAGTCCAACCAAGGCCCCTTATGGGATAGGCTTTATATATCGCTTAAATGTACCTCATCTAATTCACTCCTATTTTGCACCATTTTAAAGGAAAGGAGAGAGGGGAAAAAAAACGAAATTATGTCTTATTTTCTCTTATTGAGCATGAAATGTTAGAAATATTGTCTTCATTTCATCCTCACTTTGAGCGAGGAGGAAAAAGATGTGTTTTTGAAGTAAAAAGATAAGATTAGGTTTAGTTAGATGAGTTGAAGACGTAATTTTTCAACTAGAGATTAATGAAGTGACGTCATACTTGGTTACTCACGAGCGGTAAGGCTGCTTGTTCGGACACGGTCTCCCAGGGTACCAGAAGGACGGGACCTTTCTTGTTGGAGCTGAAGAGGACGGAGGCGGCCAGAGGGTCGAAGAAGAAGTTGAACTCTACTCCGGGCTTGACGTTGCCGGAACCTGGGGAGTGATGACGTCATTAGACATCGTGGGGATTGTAGAGAGAGCAGTTGATAGCAAGGATAATAAAATTTTGAGCATTTATACCACCCTAAAGGTACATTTCCATGGAGCGGAGAAAGCGAGAAAATCACTAATCGATTTCGTGGTTTCCTCGTTTTGCGGGAAGTGATTTTATCGCCAAAATGGCCGCCATACGTTTTTACTGCAAGTGCGCTTTTCTCTCCCCCCGAAGCCCCGCTCGACATATCACTCCATATAAATGATAGAAATTATTTGCTAAAAGGTTATTTCACTTACGTTAATTGTATGAAACTGATTTAGGGTTATGTGTGGAATTATGAATATCATTATATATTTGTATTATTTATAATTATTTACTTTCGAAAATAAAATTCCTTTATATTTTATAATTTGATTATCATTATATAATGTATACGTATATAATAGTAATAAAATTGTATATTTTAGATACTAAAAAAAAATTTGATGCATACTTATCAAAATATATGAGCAAATATTTAATTCTAAATTATGTGAATTATTTTTTTTTTTGTGTATAATTATTCTAAAATAGTTTTAAATGCTAATTTCTGTTATCTTTTGTTATCAATCAAGCAGTCAAGAGTTCTTAATTCTTTCACAGATAGTGTGAATACTTATAACTATAACCATACTTATCAGACAAGTTTGAAATCAAATGAATCAATCATATCAGTTTAAAAAGGGCGTGTTGTCATTCACGTATATTAATTTCAGGTCAAGATTAATTTAATTATCAATAATATTAAGTTCTTTATTCATGATATAATTTTGAATTGTAAATTAATTTTATATATATATATATATATTTAAATCAAACCCTATTGGGTACTTTTATTTACTAATTACATACTACTTTGAAACCCCGAACCTTCCGAAACCCTAACTTGAGCGTTTCGCGGGCTCTTCTGGAACGGGGGCGGCCACGGCCTTGCAAATCCATCCCGGTATTTGCCTGCGGCTGAGGGAAACGTGGAAACCTCAGCCAGGATGGACGCTACAGCTTTTGTCAATGAACCGGAAGTGCAATGGTCCAAAGCCAGGGGAACCACATAGTGGAAAAGCGCAAAGTTTTACCCCTGGGTGGGAAACGTGGTTTTTGTTGAAAATGGTCACCCATCCAACTACTAACCACGCGTGGCGTTGCTTGACTTCGGTGATCTGACGAGACCCGGTCAAGCGCACTGCGCTGTAATATTACGTACAAGCAGCTGTATTATATTTTAATATTGTCATATTCAGATAATATCATAAATGACCTTGTGTTATGCTCAGAAATTTAACTAAAACTTTTAAAAAGTGACCAAACTCATCCACAACGTGGTGTATATGTGAGACATTGGCGGCAAAATGTCGTCTTTTAAATTTTTTCACTGCGAAGTGTTCTGTTATTATTCACGGATATTTCTGTGTCAGATCGTATTTTATAATATTATCGTGGTTGTCAAGGGAGTTTATTATTATTATTTAATAATAATAAAATAAATTTATAATTCAAAATTATGTGACAAATAAAGAATGGTGAATATATAAAATATTTGACTACAATAATTAAAATCTGATTGCATAACCTAAAATTAACATAACATAAGTAACGAAACCAGATAAACTAAATTCTCTGTTTAACATTTTATTTAAACTGATATATTTAATATATTATAATATTTCAATCTGTTGTGATAATTTTATTATGCTATATAGCTATATAAATTTACAAGTTCTTACCTTATCTGTGAAAGAGTTACGTACTCTGATCTGATTACAACAATGTAACAACCAGCAAAGGTCCATAGCTAATTTTTCAATAAAAATTAAAGCTCATAACATTATTTTATAATATGATAATATAGTTCGGTGAAAATAGAATGAACAAAATTATATTGTCATATTTTATGACATGTTTATTATGGAAATACGGTGTATCTAAAAACTGGAATTAATGTATAGAATTCTACAAACAAGCAATCAAAGTATATTAATTCCTGTACGCAAATACCTTACCTGCCACGGAGCCACCAAGCACCACCAACTGCGCGAGTTGCATCGGGAAGGTGGGGTCGAGACGAGCTGCGAGCGCGTAGTTGGTGAGCGGACCAAGGCAGACCAGCACCACCTCGCCTGTAAATGTTCACATTAAGTTTAGGGTGAATGTGGATGCAATATTTATTTTAAATGGTTAGTGGGGTTAATTGCAAACCATTTGGTGAAATAACCTTGAAAATTAGCAACATGCACCTCTCCTCACAAATTTTCGCACTAAGGTTAGGGTGAATATGAATACACAAATGTGAATAATGAAGTTGTAGGATATTTGGTGATAAGATTCGGAGGAATGGGAAGTACCTCTTTTGCAACTTTCTCATTAACGTTAGGGTGAGTTTGGATACATTTTATGAATAGTTGTAACTACATGATGCATGAAATTGTAGATTGCTATTTGGTGTGCGGACTCAAAGCAAATTGCACCACCTCTCTTGCAATGCAAAGTTTAGGGTGAATGCAGATTTATACCGAGTACCACCTTCCATACAATGTTTAAAACGACGTGATCTATATGGCAGCAATAAGACTGACTTCAAAAGTAATTTTCCTTTCACTAGCTGTTCTTGTATTACACATGCATACCCGGGTTGTTTTGCGCGAGCTTCAGTATCGCCAACACGCCATGTGTCGCCTGGACGAAGCTCGCATTTGGAGCGTCGGGGTAGTCTTCTATTGAGATGTCACCAAAACCGTCATAGCCGAAGTAAAAGTCGTAGGCTGGAGTTTTGTCGAGAGCCACCTCCGCCCCCTGGTACACCGGGATCTGGACCAATGGACGACATGCATGAGTTTTCTTATTGCGTGTATGTGGATAGAGGATATCGAGCTATGTATTGGGTTTTTAAAATGGCCTTAAAATCATTTGGAAAACGTCATGGTCATGCAAATATTTAAAACACAATCATAGGAACTATTCAAACTTTCAATAATAAAATTTCAAGCATTTTGTCATACATTTTTAGTTTAAAAAAATCTTAAAAAATTCGAACACCCGAATAAAAAAAAAAATATTGTTATTTATTCCTAAAATCTTAAATTTATTTGTTGAATTAAATAAGTAACGACACAAGAAACAGTAAATTAATTAGTAATTAATAAAATATCTAAATTATTATGTTTTTTATTGGGAGAGAGAAGTTTTTAAATTTTTTAAACCATGACTGATAACAACTTCATTTAATAAAAAAAATTGTTGTGATAAAGTTCTCGTAGCATATGTTTGATTTGACGTCACGAACCTTTTCCATTTTCCTCCAATACTAATGGGAGGGTTGCGTGACGTTAAAACAAAGATAGAACTACATCAGTATATAAAAGTGCACATGCATTGTGATATAGTACGTTCATTATTATTTAAATTTACATTGAATAGCAAGAATATTTCAATGAAAATTATAAAATAAAATGCACAAGAAAGAAAAATACGTTATAAAAAAAAGTGTTTGCGAGGGGGTTTCGAACTCACGTCCATTCTTCCGATGTTGTGAAGTATTTTGAGGACGTTGAGAGAGACGTTCCTTGCGTCCGTGTTACCTGAGACGCAGGTAATGGCCAGGATCTCTACCTGTTAATTAACTTAATTAATTTACCATACACATGATATTATACAGCTGAAGACACCGCAGCTCGTATGGACGTTGCCACGCATTCTGTAGAGGAGTGGTGAACCAAAACTCTTTTGAAATTGATGAACTAAGTGTCCTTATATATACATGTCTCAAAATTATAAATCTCCATCTCATGTCTATTGAAGCTGTATCTCTAGCAAGTGAGGCAGTGCGTGATGTCCGGAGATGTACAGTCGACGCCCTTGAAAACTTACTTTTTTATGCTAAATATCAATATTAAATATAGCAGAAATAAGAAAAGCATTTAAAATTTTATTTTTTTTTTTTTTTATTTTTTATTATTATTTTTTAGTTATAACATATTTGCGTTATAAAGGCACTTGTATCCACATTATTGAAAACATTGTGAAAATATTTAATAAATAATCAATTTAATACATAATTTAGAGAGAGGAGTTACTTGATTCTATATTACAATATCGTGGGAGGTGTGGCGCAGTGCGCTTGACCGGGTCTCGTCAGATCACCGAAGTCAAGCAACGCCGCGCGTGGTTAGTAGTTGGATGGGTGACCATTTTCAACAAAAACCACGTTTCCCACCCAGGGGTAAAACGTTGCGCTTTTCCACTATGTGGTTCCCCTGGCTTTGGACCATTGCACTTTCGGTTCATTGACAAAAGCTGTAGCGTCCATCCTGGCTGAGGTTTCCACGTTTCCCTCAGCCGCAGGCAAATGCCGGGATGGATTTGCAAGGCCGTGGCCGTCCCCGTTCCAGAAGAGCCCGCGAAACGCTCAAGTTAGGGTTTCGGAAGGTTCTGGGTTTCAAGTAGTATGTATTTAGTAAATAGAAGTACCCAATAGGGTTTAATTAAAAAAATTATATATTACAATATCGAGGAATATAGGCAAAAAGTTTAAAAAAAAACATATTCAAATATGTGTAAAATAACACCCAAAGGAACAAGAATTACAAGGGTCCAGAATATACAGTCGTTGCCAAAGGGAGCATTAGTATCAATCAAGTGTACAGTTTTAAAAAAAAAAATCGTGAATTTTAGTTCAGTAAAAAACATTGTATCTTAATTTAAAATATAATTTGAATATATTTTAATAGAGATAATTTTAAAAACTTATTTTGTTCCTAAATGACAAGTATATTCTGTTTCCAATTATTTTATTATAAAAACCAATCCTAAAATGTAATTGTAGCATATAAATTCAATACCTCACCTCATTGAAGGAGTCTGCCGCGATGAGGAGGGAGAGTGCGAAGCCGTCATCCACCCCCGTGTCAACATCGATGATCAGTTTGGGGCGGGACCAGCCCTGCACCCTGTATGAACATTATAAGATAAGGGTGGAACTTTCATTTAAGATTTTGTTGTAGGATGAACTTTGTCTTTTACTGAAAGAGTGCAATGGACAACCTGCATTAAAATTTGTATTTACATAAATGACGTTGTGAAAGGAGTATTGTCCTCAATTTTTTTTATTGCAGAAACGAATAGAGGGTGAAAAGTTATGTTATCCTGATTTTTTTCAGATTTTTTAGAGCCTGGGAAGTATTTTTAAAAAATTATTGAAAGTCCTATTTGTGACGTCACGCGGCGTCAAGTCCTATCTTTTTCTTAAAGAGCGGCGTCTCGTGACGTCACAAAAATAACTTTCAATAATTTTTTAAAAATACTTCCCGGGCTCTAAAAAATCTGAAAAAAATCAGGGTTGCATAACTTTGCACCCTCTATCCATTTCTGCAATAAAAAAAATTGAGGTCAATACTCCATTATGAATTGAATTTTTTCTGATTTATTTTATACCTCTATACAAGATCCTTAATTAAAATAACACTGCAAAATGCTGTACGTGACGTCGTAGTCAGGCAAATATTTAACACGCAAGCATAGAAAATATCATGATTATGCCATGACTTTAAATTAAGTGCCTTTTCCTTAAAAGGTTCTCATGTAACAGTGTTAAAAAAAATCTGAAAATACAGCATCACATTATAAGTCAATTTAAGGCTCTATTTTTATCCATTTACAGAAAAAAATAAAAATATTATGAAAAATAATTATTTAATTGAATTTATTATCAATATGGTCAAAAATTAGAAAATTACATTAAAAGAGGATGAAATTAGAACCTTATTGAAAATTTGCATGAGTTATTATTTATTATGTTATCATGAATATAATATTATATCATATAATTTTTTTTTATCATTATAGCATTTTACACAACCCTGAGTAAAATAAATTGCAAGATTAAATTATTAATCTTCTCGTAATTCTAACTTCTTTTGTGATTTAAATTTATAATACGCATGCAAGCAAAATTTAAAATTATAAAAGCTATAATAGGCTTAATCCATTATTTTTATTCATACTAATGTATAACAAGCATAAAAGTATTAACTGCAATTAATTAAAAAATTAAGAGACATACAATTTCATATAATTTATTTAACCACTGCATGTTTACACCATTATTATGCAACATAAATTACATCATTTTTACAAAAAGTAATTATATATTAAAACAATAACAATCAACAATAGCACCTTTTGCAATTAATAAAACTACAAATTTCATTTTTATGTTTACGAACTCACCCGATGGTCACGAATACCACGCAGAAAGTCGCGATATAAAACGCACGCTGCCACGCCATGTGTTGGAGTGTGGATGCATGCGTCTTATCAGTGACAAGATATGACCTGCCACGTATCTTATATCTGATAACGTTCAAGCGTCTGAGAGCACGTTGGATACAGTTGAATTAATTTAAAGTTCTCTTACGTAAGTCAAATGATTTAAATATCTGACATTAATATTTTTTAAGCTTTATACTAACCAATTGAAATTTTAAAGATCTCTATATATTGCTCAATAATTTTATAAGTTATAATAATTAAGTTCTTTTGTATCAGAGTAGTTATAATAAGCAATGAAATATAATGCAATAGACCCATGGAATTTCTTAATTTATTTAATAGTAATTGCATGTATTTCAATTCGATATTTATTTTTATCGCGGTAAAAATTAGTGTATATATGATATAAATCAAATGAAAAGAATAAGAGGAAAGAGATTGCCACTCGAAAATAAAATTGCATTCTTATTTTTTATTGTTGATTATTTTGTTTTGTTTTTGGGAATTACTGTTATGAAAGCATTAAATGTTACGGTATAATTCAATAACGTTTTTATTATTTAGTAATTTCTATAGAAACATTTTATATTTTATGTTTTTACTCACTTAAAATATAAAGTACATATAGTTGACGAAATGTAGTGCATTACACTGTACATTAATTGGTAACACCAGCGTTTTTTAAAACAATTTTATTAAGTCATGTCATGTGCAAATAAAATACAACATTTTTATATCAAGTGATGTAAAAAGTCATTATGTTTACTTTAGCCTTTAATAACATATAACAAGCAATTAAATTATACCGGTAGTCATCTGGCAAAACCGGTCAAGTGGCGAAATTTTCGATATGCGTTTTTTTGCATAGTGCTGTACATTCCATTGAATCCTATGATATTCTAGAAGCATTTTGTCATCTGAACAATGCAACTATTTTTTTTTTAATATTTAAGGGCAAAATATCAAGATTTTTGAAAATATTTTTCTCATAGTCGAGTCTGGCAAAACCGGACAAGTGGTTGAAAAAAGTTCATCATGAATCTGGCAAAAGCGGACAGGTGGTTTAAAAAGCTGTCTCATGAATCTGGCAAAACCGGATATCTGGCTCTAATCTTGTTACAAAAATAATTGAAGATTTTTAATTTTTATTAATTTAAAATTATTTATTTTTAATACTGATTATTATAGACTATAATAGATAATTATTTTTTATGAATTCAGGGACCGGATGCACGCGTTTTTTTCATATATCCGAGATGCGGATCCGGATGCAAATTTATTTTCCATGCATCTGGGATGCACATCCGGATGCATTAATTTTTCCCGTGCATCTGGGATGCACGGATGCGGATGCAAACCCATTTTTGCGCATCCGTGTGCATCTTGCATCTGCATCCGATCTTTGGTATTTATAATAGACTTTGTTTCTTGCAATTTTAAACGACAAGTGGCAAATAAATTTAAAAGAAAAATGCCTTGTGTTAAAGATTTATTTAGAGGCCATTAGCAAAAAACCTGATAAAAAAATAGAAAAAAAAAGTGTTAAATGGATGCAAATTTATTTTTTGTGCATCCGTGGATGCGCATCCGGATGCAAATTTATTTTTCATGCATCTGGGATGCGCATCCGGATGCATTCATTTTTCCCGGGCATCTGGGATGCGCATCCGGATGCATTCATTTTTTCCTGTGCATCTGGGATGCACGGAAGCGGATGCAAGCCCATTTTTGCGCATCCGTGTGCATCTTGCATCTGCATCCAATCCCTGTAATTTTTATGATTTTCAAATAATAATTAATTAATTATAAAAGAAGGGTGTAGCAAATATGTAGGTCGAGCTTGGCGCAGTGCATTGATTCAACCGGTTCTCGTTAGAGCACCGAAGTCAGGCTGCGTCGCGCGTGGTTAGTACTTGGATGGGTGACCGTTTTAAGTAGAAATTACGCTACTCGGTAAACTCTTCTCTCTTTCCACCCAGTGCAGTGATGCACTTGTGTGTGGTTTCCCAAGCTTTGGACATCACTTTGGTCCATTGATAAAAAGTAGAGGTGTCCGTCCTGACTGAGGTTTTCCACGATTCCTTATTCAGTCTCACCTCAGTAAATGCTGGGATGCGTAACAAGCCATGGGCCGCCATCCTTTTCCTACTTTATCCCTACCCATTACCCCGCCGCGAGCTGTAAGCTCTTAGGGGTGTGTCCTTGTAGTAAAAAAAAAAAAATTTGAAAAAAAAATAATAATAAAATAAAGAAGAAGCAATTTTTTAATCAAACCCCCGTATTTGGTTATATTTTACTTCTATTTATTAATTAATCGACTAATTACATACTACTTTGAATCCCCGAACCCTAACTTAACGTAAGCATTTCGCGGGCTCTTCTGGAACGGGGGCTGCCACGGCCTTAAAGTAAAGTGCTCGCCAGAAAAAAAAAGTTGAGTTAGTATTTTCTAAAAATAGTTCAAGTAGTCCTCCATATCAAACCAAAATTCAAAAAATTCTATCTCAAATAGGTTTGCCAGAAAAAAATCCCAAAGTCAGAGTGAACGCGTTGCTTAACATGGGGCCTTACCTGACAAAAACCCTCGAATATCTCGAAAAAATACACCGTTAGATGGTATGAAAAAAATATAGTAATGTTCTATGACCCAAGCTTTAACCAAAAATCAATTAAAAAAATTCTCTCGAATCCATTTTTCCGTAAAAAAATCAAGAAAATCTATCATGTTAATTCCCATAAGATCTTTTATTATTTTTTTACGGAAAAATGGATTCGAGAGAATTTTTTTTAATCGGTTTTTGGTTAAAGCTTAATTGGGTCATAGAACATTACTATATTTTTTTCATACCATCTAGCGGTGTATTTTTTCGAGATATTAAAGGGTTTTTGTCAGGTAAGGCCCCATGTTAAGCAACGCGTTCACTCTGACTTTGGAATTTTTTTCTTGCAAACCTATTTGAGATAGAATTTTTTGAATTTTGGTTTGATATGGAGGACTACTTGAACTATTTTTAGAAAATACTAACTCAACTTTTTTTTCTGGCGCGCACTTTACTTTAATTGCAATTCTTCCCGGAATTTACCTGTGACTGAGGGAAACGTGGAAACCTCAGAGAGGATGGTCGCTAGAGCTTTTGTCAATGAATCGGAAGTGCAATGGTCCAAAGCCAGGGGAACCACATAGTGGAAAAGCGCAATGATTTACCCCTGGGTGGATAATGCATTTTTTGTTGAAAATGGTCACTCATCCAACTGCTAACCACGCTCGGCGTTGCTTGACTTCAGTGATCTGACGAGACCTGGTCAAGCGCACTGCATCGTACCTCCCACATAGTCAAACTTGTTATTTTTGTGTAGATAAACTTTTTTTGAACCTACAATACCCACTTAATGAGTATATTATTTTAATTTATAATTGAAGTGCATGTTGTACATTGGTATATAAAGAATTATATTGCGTAATAATGTTCAAAAGCGCTAGTAATTTATTATCTTACAAAGCATAATTGTTATAAATTATAATGCTACCGTTAAGAAGCACAACAATTAAGCTTCAATTTCAAGTGATGATTATTATACGCAATTATTATTATTTTGTATAATATTATTTTTTATGTGGATTAAAATCCAGTTGCTCAATATAATAAAATAGTAATTTAATTGTTAACTTATTTTATAATGTTAAATTTAAAAAATCCTGAATTTGAGTCTGGCAAAAGCGGATAACTGGTGGAAAAAAAGCTAATTGCAGTCTGGCAAAACCGGCCAAGTGGCTACAAATTCCTGAATCTGAGTCTGGCAAAATCGGCCATCTGGCTAATTTTGGGACATTTTATTTTTTCCTGAATTAATTATTAATTGTATTGAATTTCTAATTTCACTACAAGCTACATTCGTAATTAAGTAATACCACAAAAAAAAATCATAAAAATCAGTAAAAAAACAAATATTTTATGAATTTTTAAACGCTCAAAAAAGTGTTTTTTGGCTCTCCTGTAAAGTTTCTAAAAAGCCAGTTGACCGGTTTTGCCAGATGACTACCGATACAGGTGTCGTAAGGCAAATTTGGCATTTTAAAATTTAATATAATCTACACATGAATATAAATATTATACGCTCAAAAACAAAAATAATAATATATATGTAATTCAATTGCTACAGATTAATTCATAAAAATCGAATTTAATTATTATATTAAAATGTAAAAGGAGATTAACTAAAAATTTTAATAATTTTTTTCTTAACAATACAATTATATATAGTTTTAATTTTAATTATTGGCTCTGTTTAATCACAAGTTACAACAGAATTTGTACATACATGATACAAGTATGAAAAGTTCTGCAGATATAACGCTCAATTACCTTATTTAACTAATTATTTAGTTAGTTTATTTGTACTTAATCCTAAAAAGTCATTATACGGGGAAAATAAAAGTACTAAAAACCGATAATAGCACTAAAATGATTATGAATTAATTAAGAGTGTAATGAGACCAGTTGGTGTCCAAATTTGTTCAACTTATGAAGTCAGGTATTTCAGTAGCATGGCTTGGTAGGCATTCAGATCGATCATCTTCACAATTTGAGTGTTGGGTTCGAGTCCCAGCTTCTTCGAGTGGTCCACGACACTAGCGCCAGCCAGTAAATTGGCGTGGACTTCAACTTCTACAACTTTCAGTACGGAACTGACCACCAGTCCTGGGTTCAGCTGTGGAGGAGAAAGAATTTGTAACTTGAGTTCAAAATACAGTTCAACAAATGAAAGATCACCACCGAAAGTGCGAGATTTTTGGACTTTCTAGTTCAAATTTGAATCTGAAACTTTGCAGAAAGATTTGTATTATGGATTGCAACCTATCTGCAAAGTTTCATGTTCATAGTTCAGCCAAAATCCTTCCACTTTTGGCTACTTCCGGTTATAATATTTCATTTGTTGAACTGTATGTCATTTTAAAAATGCTTATAAAAAATAGGTATGATTCAAGAAGGAATTTTTTCACGTTTAGTGCCATTAAATTAGGCTACCAGTGCTAAATTAGTGAGAAATCTGGATTATTGAATCACCCACTATCAAAACACCGTTTAATTTCAAATTCAGGAATTATAATTATATATAACCCACCATGACGGCTGCTGCGAGAGGGTCGCCCTGGATCCAGAGGTCACCCTGAGAGGCCAGGTACTTCTCCTCCGCACTGTTGAGAAGGGCCATCACCGGACCTGGCAGGGCGCCTAGCACGTCCGTGCGCCAAGACTGGGGGAACAACAAAAACTCAATCATTAAGGTCGGTTTAAATTGTCCGTATGTTATCACATATAATTATAAGTAAAATATTTTTTATGGAACTAAAAATTGTTACAAATTAGTATACATGCAGTGTGTAATGACCAAAATGAAATTATATTGCCAAAATGACTGAAGACACTACAAATATGACAACCAAGTTAATGTGAAGGACATTAAATGAATGGATTTTTTTTCAATTAATTTCATGGTTTTCATTGTACCATCATTGCTTTGAAAAATTTTCCGCTTGCAGTCTTGTTATCCACCGTGCTTCGTAAGAATAACACGGGGCAGAGTGATTAAAAAGGTTGCAAGTGGAAAATTTTCTAAGATGACAAGATTACTTTCTTTTAAAAAATAGCATAAATATGACTATTATTATACTTATTCTTCAATTCAATTTTCAATTCATTTATTTAACCACTGGTTTCACAAGTACAACATATGGATTATAACGTCATTTTTACTTATAATAATTATAACAAGACGCTAAAACATAAAATAAATAACAACGATCAACTTCCTAAAAATTGAATAAAACTGCAAAAAAAAAATTACATATAAAATATCTTCAGGCAGCTTATTACTGAATTACATCTTCACTGAATAAATCTCACTATATGAATCATTATATTATAATAAATAATTACATATGTAACTATTTATTTTAAAGTTAGCATTTTTAATAAAATTCAAGCTTATTAAAACAAAGAAGAGACAGCTATATAGCTCTGGAGAGACAGTCTCACCATTGGCAGGCTGGCGTTGAGGGCGACAGTCTCCCAAGGCACCAACACGAGGGGTGGTGACCTGGCTGAACTGAAGAGGACGGAGGCGGCCAAAGGGTCGAAGAAGAAGTTGAACTCCACGCCGGGTCGAGTGTTGCCCAGACCTGCGGAGGAGAGATGATATTAAATCATTGTATAGAGTTGAAATAAATCGAACCTTTCAGTCACTGATATCAGATCTCTCCATGTCTTTTTTCATCCTATTTTGCACAATTTTTTAGGAAAAATATAAAGAAAAAGAAGAGATTACTGAAACCATTCATTTGTTTTAAATACTTATTGGGGGGCATTCACAAAGCACTTTAACCCAAACTTTAGCCCCAAGTTTTACTAAACATGGTGCTATAAACCAGGGGCTAACCATGTATAGCTCCTAGTTTAGCACCATGTTTAGTACCAGGGATAAAACTTGGGGCTAAAGTTCAGGTTAAAGTGCTTTGTGAATGTCCCCCATTATATTTAATTAATAATAATAATTAATTTTCTCGTTGAGCTTTTAATGTTTGATATTATATCAGTAAATAATAATTATATACGAGATATATTTGTTTTATATCTATATATATATAATATATACTGTAGAAGATTTGACGTGCTTATATTCGTGTACAATCGAAAAGCAACATATAAACAAATATGAATTATTGATTTAAATTAGCTTCAATTACTTAATAAGTTTCCATTTTTTTATCAAACCAAAAATAACAGTGAGCTTTATTAAAAATGTCGAAATATATACTAATAATATTTTACCTGTAACGGCCCCTCCCAACACCACGAGCTGTGCCAGTTGCTGTGAGAAGTTGGGGTTGATTTTCTGGGCGAGGGCGAAGTTGGTCAGAGGTCCGAGACACACCAGAGTGACTTCGCCTGTGAGTTTAAATTAATTAATTAAATTTAATTAAATACCTGATTAAGTCTGTGTTTGAATGGAATAAATTTTTATATTCTAGTGATATGATGCTTTGCTTGTTACTCCCTATAAGTATCATACAACATCCTTGGTTACCCCCATCTCATTATTAGTAATAACGTTTTGACCTATGCTTATACATGGCTGTAGCTTCACCAACAAGAATGCCGTAGACCGTTGACACTCCCAATCTGACGTCACATAAAAGGAAATAATACTGGCTAAAATAATTTTATGTTAATTAACTGATAATTTTTAAAAAATATTTTTATTATATTTCATTTTTATATTGATCATACAGTCAAAAGTCATTAAAAATCAGTTATAAAAGTGCCTGAATTCGAGGCTAGGGGGGGGGGTCTTGATTCTAATGTCACGTACCTGGATTATTCTGCACAAGCTGCAGCAGCGCCAACACTCCATGTGTCGGCTGGACGAAGCTCGAGTTCGGAGCATTCGGATAATCGATGTCACCGAATCCGTCATATCCGAAGAAATATGTGTAGTCCGGTGTCTTGTCTAGCGTGAACTCAGCTCCCTGGTACACTGGTACCTGTAATTAACACACGTGGCGCTGTAGTCACTTTTAGAATGTGTAGGTGTGGTGGGACCTGTGGTGGGACTTGGTGCAATATTGTGTAAACACTAATTTGCAAAAAATAAATAAATACAAAATAAAATAGCAATACAATCTCATACAGTAATGTGAAATTTAATTATTCAGTAAAAACTGTCAATAAAATGGGATTATAAATGGAATATTCATTACACGGGTCGTACCATGGTAGAACTATATGGGATGAGGTCGTACTATAATTAATAATAATATATTAATATTTATGCATTGAAATCGATGAAAGAAAACCCCATTTTTTGTACAATTTAAAATAAATAGGTCTATACTGTATGATCTTAATAGAGCCGCATACAATTAAATTGTTTCCTTTTAAGAAAGTATGTATAGAATACATGTGGTTTTAAATTCAGATACGAGTTACAAAAAGTACAAAAAGTAACAATTTTCTGGTGAGATTTTTTATCATTTTTTTTTTTTTTCATTTCCTTACCAACCCGGATATGTGTTGCTTACGTAATGTATAATATCCTACATGCTCTAATTAATTTTAAAATAAAATATAAATTAATATTAGTAAAAAAAAAAGTTAATGCTTGTTGGTATCGAACTCACGTCCATTCTTCCTGCGGTTTGCAGCACTTTCAGGACGTTAAGTGAAGCGTTGCGAGCGTCTGTGTTTCCAGAGACGGTGGTGATGGCCAGTATTTCTATCTCTTGCATGTTATCCGCACTAAGAAGTAGGGCGAGGGCGAACCCATCATCCACCCCAGTGTCACAGTCAATGATCACCTTGCGAGGAGCTCGAGGCGCGGGCAGTCTGGGGAAGTTAGCACTACGGTTAGTGTCAATATTCACCCTAAATTAAGGGCGTATTTGATTTTATGGTTGTGAGAACTTGTGAGATTAATCCGGGTAATCCTAAATAGGGAGACGGAGTGTCGACGAAAATTTAACCTTTAACCCTACCAAGGGGTGGAGACGACCCACAAATCTTTCAAAACGGGGGGAAAAAATGTGAAATACTGCTCCAACAAATCTGAAAAAAATTGTTCCAACGAGTAATATATTTCCACAAGACAATTTAGTAAGAAAAAAACTTATATTTTTAACATATAGTGATTTAAATTGAGGATCGTTTCGATCACCCCTTGGTATAACATAGGGAAAAAAAATCATTTTTAATGCTGGGGTTAAATTTAAAGTCCATGCACTCTTACAATGGGCAACGAATTAAAAAGTTGGTAAAAATGGAAGACAATTAATAAAATATTATACTGCCAGGTTTATCTATGTATGTATTTTCTTTAGTTAACTACTAAACGATTTTGGAATAAAGGAATTAAGAGAGAGAAATAACATTAATTAATTAGAATAGTTAATATAACTACTTTTAAATAATAGTATATAAATCCTATGATAAATTTGTGTAAAAAGAATGTAAAAAATTTCGTTAAAAAGAATGGTAACACTTCCAAAAACGTATATAAAGAAAGTGAATTGCTATATTATACAACCTGTAAAAATTCAAAATTAAAAAATAAAATATATAAAATATTCAAAGATTTCAAAGTCTTACTTATGGACAATTAAAGGTCCTCAGATTTTTAATGAAAAATTTTAAACTTTTTTTTCACTGCATATTTAATGTAAATTAATATTTACCAAAATCTTAATATTTTTTTTAAATAAAAAAATTAACTAATAGACTAATAGTTATCAGCTAAAATAAAAAAAGTTGCCACTCTATAATCATCAAGATTCTAAATTATTAATTTTAACTTACCCATGAGCTAAGCATGCTGCTAAAATCACACTACATATCAAAGTTAACTTCATGTTGTTAGTGTGTAATTATTCGCGGCTTCAGCTCTTTATATATAATTTCCTCGTCAGTATGTACTACGTCACATTGTGGTTATCTTTATTCTAACCTTGACAAGTCACCGCATGTTAATCAGTCTTGATTGGCCATGAACATGACGCTTAATTCAATTTGTTACGTACACTTGTCGCCTTGGAAAATTTCCCTCTTGCAGCCTTAGTCACCATGCCTTGTGTTATCCATGCATGGTGATTAACAAGGTTGCAAAGGGAAATTTTCCTAGGCGACGAGTGTATCAAAATTTCAGATCATGAAAATTAGATGAATTCGATTATTTCTATTGAATAAAAAAAAGTAACGTTCCTTCAACTTTGATTAATTTTACGAGTTTAAGATATTTTTTTTATGGTTCTTATGATTATTGTATTTTTTTCCTTCATTTTTTTAAGTATCGTGAAAGAGGCAAAAAAATGTAAAGGTGGATTCAGATGGCGACAACGGCGATGAGACGCGATTTTCACGTAACAGCTGTGAAATCCTATGCGGCTGCGAATTCGCCGGGAATCTCGTTAATTACGATGCTCTTTTTCTTTTAATCGTCCAATATGGCCGCCAATGGATGTTACAGCAAGTGCGCATTATATTATTCGCGTCGCGTCGCATTTTATAAAAATCGCCATGTGAATCCACCTTTATAAGGTTTCACCGTTTTTATGACGACAAAATTGCATATTTAAAAAAAAATGTGAGTGTGTTTTTTCCGTAATTAGATCAGGATTAGAATATATTAAAAGGAATGGAGGGTGGTCCCCTGATACATCTTAGTAAACTAGGGTGCCTGACAACCCTTAGGATGAGAGGAGGAAGGTGCCTGCATGACGAACTTACTATAGGAACGGAAAAGAGGACGCTGTGGTCATATTGTTCCTGCCTGGCTTTTCACCTGGAAGTGATGACGGAAAACCACATCAGAAAATATCATCAGTTCAACGAAAAAAGCTTTTACATTTATATTATTTACCAGGACTTAATTTACATTTATATATAATTAATATATTATATAATAATATAAATTGTTATTTTAAGAGGCATTCACAAAGTCTTAAGGCCACTTTTAAGGCTCGATAAAAGCTTGATTTTAAACGTGTTTTTTAGACCCAAAATTTCTGGTCTTAAATTATTGAGCCTTAATTGTGTCCTTAAGGCTTTGTGAATGCCCCTTATTATATCAAAGAAGGCCCTCGATCCATTCCTTTTAACAATATTAAAATACTATAAATAAGTAGAATTCATAATAATTATTTATTGCTCTTCGATTGTATATACAAATTATATATTATAAGCACGTCGAATACATAATTAAATCACACACAATTTGAAATTACGTCAAAATCTTCGAAATAAAAATATAGTAATTTTTTTTATATTATTACACAGTTTAATATGTTAAAGAGGTAATCAAAGAAGAAAAGGTAGATGGTAAATAGGTATTTAGGAGGTGGGGTTTTAGTTATTAAAGGTTTACAAAAATGCGTATAAAATTATACTATTTCAAATATTTACTTAAATTCAATTTAGTCACTTATTGGGCAGACATATTTAAAAATTACTAGGATTAATTATTAGTACATATATGTTGTCTTTTATTTTAATAATAAAAAAGTACTGTATAGCTATAATATAGAATATTTAGAAAAAAATAAAATATGAATTAGCTAATTCATAATTTTGTAATTTAGTATATTTATTCAAAAATGCTTAAACATTTTAAAAGTGAATTTTAAAATAAATAATATACTGTATTATCGAACATTTTCAATAGTTTCAAAAAAAAAAAAATAATAAAAATGATAATAATTTAGAGACGAAGATCGTGAATTGAATTTTTTTCGATTTAAGTGAAGATTATTTGACATTGATTGACATTGATTGGGTCACTAAGTACAAGCATATGTTATTTAGTACGATCATAATATGTCATTTAGTACTATCATTTGTCATTCAGTATATTATTATTTATTATATAGATCATGCGTCATGAAATAGTACGGAATATGTCATGGAATTTTCCCTATTTTTTCACGTTATCAATTTGCTTTAAATAAAAATATCTTAATCATTTCTGTCAGTATAAAAATATTGTAAAAACACACGACATTTTCATGCTAATATAGATCTTATGTACATGTAGTATAGAGTTCATTATTGTAACAAAAAGAAGGTTTTGTTAGAACATTTGTGTCCTGAAGTAACAATTTTAATAGATAATTTTTTTTAAATAATAACTTGATCTTTGACAACACTAGATTGACGAAGAGTGATTGTCATATTTTTCATTACATTTTGCAAATTTCATACTGCTTGTCATTGTCATACATATATATCATTATCACCAGTAAAAACATGATGATGACAATGCTTAAATAAATGAAATAATATTTTGTGTGACAATTTCTTTTTCTTTATACTTTATGAACTGTGATTATATAGCCACAATTTAATTAAAGGTCATGCAGGCTTTGTTATCTTACGGCTTTATGTCACTTACAACACTGGGATTTTTTTTTATTAAAAAGTAAGTCATCATTTCTTATCAAACATAAATATATTATCAAGTTTTCAATGATGCTAAGAACAGAATAACAAATTATTAATTATTTAACATTGAATAAAAAAAACATACGACATTAATACAAAAGGTCTAAATTTAAAATTAAATCATTCATGATAAAATATTTTCGTGAAAACGTAGAAATATAAAAGAATAGAATATTGCCCAATATTCAATAGTTTTATTTTTTTGTTTCAATTGGATCTCCTCACCTCTGAAAAGTTTCTCTTTGCAGCCTTAATTGTTAAATTGTAATAAGGGAGAATGGTGATTACAAAGGCTGCAGCACACGGAACTTCTCAGAAACATATAAAAGAATGCCTTGCTTTCATTTATTAAATTATAAAGTTCATTGTAATTTTTTTAAATTATTTAATGATACCTTTTTGTTTGTAATGAATATCCTTCATTAATATGTTGTTACATACAATAAAAATGTGTAGGACAGTATTTTAGATAATATTAAAAGTCAGAACTGAATTATCAATTTTATTACTTGAAATGTATCTTCTGATTTCTTTTTAATTTTTGTCATTTAATAATAAAATTAAAAATGAATGTACTAAACACCACGAGACATGGTTGACGTACGGAGACAATTTATTGTGTAAAGTGAAAAATGTAATATGATTGTAAACCAGCACCTACCAGCTTTGGTAGGACTGTATTGTTATTTTTATCAATAAAAATTAAAAATATTTAAAACAAAATAATCAAAATATAAAACATTATAATTGTAACAAGATGTAACAATTTTGTTTTATATCATATAATCTTAGATGGTTATAAATTATGAAAATTTTGTATTATATTGTATGTAATTGGAATAAGTTATATTAAATTCTAATTATTAATTTAATATAAATTAATATAGTCAAGAGGATTAATACTCTTGCACGCTCTATTCTTTGTCAATCCAATCCTGTCAATCCTTTTCATTTGAAATTAAGTGAATAATCGACGATTTTTTTTTTCATTTATTTATTTGGCATGAAATCAGAGGATGAAAATTAATAGTGAAACAAAGTGGATACAAGAACATTTGTTTGAAAATTTTTATTTCTAAAAATGTTAGATGCAGACTTCGACCTCAAAATAAAAAGGGCAAAAAAATAACCTTGAATTATTAAGGGTAAGGTAACGCCCCCAATGTTAAAAAAAGTCCCTCACACAAAAATTCTGAAAAAAATTTAAAATGTTCTCCTCTACATCCCCTATCAGTAGCTAAAATATCAGGTATACAAATACGATCTAGTTTTTGAGTTATGAATTTTTAAAGTTGACTAATTTAACATGGGAATTCCATTTCTCCATGTTAAAATAGCCAACTTTAAAAATTTATAACTCAAAAACTAGATCGTATTTGTATACCTGATATTTTACCTACTGATAGGGGGTGTAGAGGAGAACATTTTAAATTTTTTTCAGAATTTTTGTGAGGGATTTTTTTTAACATTGGTGGCGTTACCTTACCCTTAAAGAAGTAAACCATGTAAAGTTTTTTTTTTTCATTCAATGAAGTACACAATAAGTAAATAAAACAAGACAGAAACAAAAAGAAGACCTGCGCTTCGAAAAAAAAAAAAAAAAATAAAATAAATAACTCTTTCAAGTTTTTTTTCTATATTGATTTGATTTTCTTTTAATTATAATAATATTTGAAATTGTTACTCTTTTTACAGCCTATTATCAACAATTTTAATATATCAATGTATGCAGGAGCTTCCTAATGTGCACCAATATTATTTATGATGAAATTAAAATATTTAGCCCCTTAAATGTATGCAAACCTTTCTGCAAGCAAATTTTAAGAATTTATAAAATATTTTATATTATCAGTAAGTTTTTAATAAACATACTATTTAGCTATCAAATCATGTTATAAAGGAGAAAATATATATACATATATTTAAAAGAAAAATAAACAACATAATTGTGTCAATGTTTTATTTTTATTAATTAATTATAATACATTATAACCATGTACAAGATTATACAACAAAAAAAATATGTAACTGAAAACCCAAAACATAAAAATTATCAACCAGTAAAATAAAGTGCAACACAGAGAAAATAAAATTATGAAATTCTGACACCATCTTTTTAACGAGCCACGAAAATTACATTCACTCGTACTGAAATTATCTTATGTACAGTTTATTACATAAAATATTAAACATTTAACACCCTTAAAAGTATGCAACTATATATCCATGTATAGAAACTTTCAAAGGTTGCATGGAAATATCATATGATTCGGATATGTATGTGAAACATTGAGCACGCATGTAGAAAAAGTTGCATACATTCAGGGGTTTATGTAAAATGCATTTGATCCCTAAAGGTATGCAACTTTTTATGCACCCTCGTTTAGTTGGAGGTCATTCATCTCGATCATTGAAATCTCCATATTTAAGAGGCTCAAGAACTCGTTTCTTGGTGATTTTAATTTACGATTTTCTCTGCGCTTTTAAAAAATGTGCACCCAAAATTTCTAATTCTGGTATTTTTCTAACAGTAAACAAAACTATAATATTTCTGTAGCTAGACACATTTGTGACATAAAATTAATAGATTAAATAATAAACTAATTGTTATTTTAGCTTTCGAGAAGCAGGGCATTATAGAAAGATACTTATCATTCTTGAAAAAAACTTTTTAAACTTAAGTTTTAATTATTTTAATTTGTTATTTTTTATTATACCGATTATTGTATTTTAAAGAAAAGTTTTTTATTATTGTATACATTTTACTTAATTTGCAGTCATCCATGTTATGCAACTTTCTCTTTAATGTTAATCTTATGAGGAATTTTAATGCCAGCAAAAAATCAATTATAATGCAAAATGGAACATTAATCAAAATTTTAGTATTTTACATATTTTTTGATCACAATTAAATTAAATTAATATTTGAAGGTAATAGCAAAAAATAAATTTAATTGTTTTATTTACTTCAACAACTAAATGAAGTACAATAATAAGGCAAATTTAAATGAAATTTTGCCACCATAGAAAATATAAAACCTTTTTTAATGTTTAGAATTTTCTCTGAACTAATTTGCACCTAAAATAATTAGGAAATATTTTTTTTAAAGAAAGTTGCATATTTGTAAACTTCTTTATCAAACAGGAATTTTAGACATTAACTAAGTAAAAAAAAAAAACAACAACAAATACTAACATCACATTTGTTTTTCTTTCATTTAATAACAAAAAAAATTAAGGATACTTTTAAAATAAGGGTACATATTACAGTATAAAAATTGAATTATATTTTTATTGTACACAATGAGGAATTGAATAACATGTGTTTTTTTATGTTTATTTGGTAGGAAATATTGAAAAGTCATTTTTTTGTATTACATCATTTTTTTAAATATTTTGTAACATATTATTTGGGAGGTCATAAAAAAAACTATTATTTTCATACTATGCAAGTCCATTTTGAGAAAATTAATAGTTCAAGTTTCACAATTGATTCCCACATTCATATTAACCATTATCAACAGCAACAATATCCATATCTAGCTCTAAAAAAAATTAATAAGCATTATAGTGTAATTTTGTACACGACAAAATCTAAAATCAACAAATTTTACAAATATCTGACCAAGTCAGAAATTGCGCATGAAATTTTATTTAATTAATAAAAAAAGCAAGAAAGTACTCTGATTTATTTTGCTTTTAGAAAATACAAATTTCAAAGCGATTTTTATTAATATAATAAAATCTCAAGCACATATTCTAACAATTAATGTAGTTCCTATAAGATTCCATCGAAATACCTGGGATTTTTATTTTTTTTTACAGGGCAGTCTTTTTTTTTTATATATATAATCGAACAAAGGGATTTATGTAACAGAACTTTTAATTCATAACAAATAAGTGATAATATTGTTAAGGGTAAGGTAACGCCACCAATGTTAAAAAAAATCCCTCTCACAAAAATTCTGAAAAAAATTTAAAATGTTCTCTTCTATACCCCCTATCAGTACCTAAAATATCAGGTATACAAATACGATCTAGTTTTTGAGTTATAAATTTTTAAAGTTGACTACTTTAACATGGAGAAATGAAACTCCCATGTTAAATTGGTCAACTTTAAAAATTCATAACTCAAAAACTAGATCGTATTTGTATACCTGATATTTTAGCTACTGATAGGGGGTGTAGAGGAGAACATTTTAAATTTTTTTCAGAATTTTTGTGAGAGGGATTTTTTTTAACATTGGTGGCGTTACCTTACCCTTAACTATAAAAGTGCAGTGATTAAATAATATGTGCTTCTAATAATAAATTATTAAATAAATTATTTCAATGTATTTAAAATAAACTACTTAATTTAGAAGCTTAATTTTTAAAAATAAAAATTACACTTTGAAATTATTCTGGGATACATTTTTTTAAAAATGTTTACAAATAAATATGCAATTTTTTGTTTTAAAGAACTTCAGATAATGTCCTTTTCTTATGATATGAAAAATAACCTTTATTAAAAGGGTAATTATTTGTTTTTGAGTTATACACTCAAACTTAAATGATTGCAACAACCAAAAAGGTAATCTAGATTTCTTTTTTTATATATATCATAGCAAACAATTACAGGATCAAAAACATATAAAATGAAAACAAAAAAAGTATTATAGTAAATAATATTACTATAAAAACTGTCACAATTCATTACTTAAAAGTTATTAACAATATATATTTTTTACAATTAAATATTATTTAAATTGGTATACACAGACATATAAGAAGATTTTTTTGTTTCAACTTTATGTCCAACAATGTTAAAATTAACCCCAGATTTTTTTATATAATTTTAAGAATATATGTTTGTTTTTTTTAAAGCATGGAAATCCTATATACTTCTTTGGTTTAACAATGAAATTAGATATTGAAAATACATTTTTTAAATTTAAAACTCAGACAATTTTATTATTTATTTTCTCTACGGCAAAATATATGATATTCAGAAAATAGCCAGAAAATGAAAAAAGATTTTAAAAGGTTCCATATTTATTGGGACGATAGCAGCACTATCGCATATAAGTAATATATAGTGGGAAAAATAGTACCTTAAAAATTTTTGGTTTATTTTTTTCCATGAGTTCTCTGAAATATATCTGAACATTATAAAAAATATAGAAATAAATAAAAATTGCATAAAAATAAAAATCTTATAGGGTGTTGTTCATGTTAAATACATACAACAGTAATAAAAAATTAAAATAGAATTTCCATGCTTATTAATATCCTTTTAGTTTCAAACAAAAACTTAATTCTTCTTAGTCCCAAAAGCACTCTCTCCTCCCCCTACTCACGGCAATGGTCACAAAACTTGGGAGGCCAACCTCAATATAGATACTTTTAGCCTTTGAAATGTATCAAACAATTTAGCATACTGTTATGTTAAATTTATTCCAACTAATTGGAAATTAAGCAGCATATTTTTTTTTAATAAAAATATATTTTTACAAGCCTGCAAAATTTTACTATGCTGAAATATTATATATTAATCAGCTATCCCTGAATTTGCACATAACTGTAATTAAGACACCATATTTTTAGTCTTAACAATAGTAAAATCAATATTTGACTGTATGGCAAATGTCATACTACAGTTTATCCCGGTCCTTGCATGTGATTGGTTGTGTCAACATTTTGTAGCCAATCATGGGCAAGGACCGTGTTCAACATACTTTTGACATTTGTTGTGTTCCTACATTTGAAAATATAATTCCAGAACTAGAAAAAGTATCTTAATATAAATATATAACAATTGTATGCTAGTTTCTTCTTAAAAAAAAAAAAAAAAAAAGACAAAAAAACAAATAACTTTTTCATCATATTAAAATATTTTTCAATCTTTGCAGATACCCTTTTTTTAACTACTACTATAACTATTTTTTTCTTAAAAGGGGAACAAAATGAATCCGACTGCCCTGATAACGGTAACCTCCAAAATCCTGTGACCAATGCCGTGAGCAACCTTTGAAAGACTCTGCACTAAGAATAGCCCACTTGATAAAAATGAGGGTCCACACTTCACTGCTTGCTTGAGGTCTCACCAATTTTAACCGTACTTCTCCAGCAGATCACAACGTCAGATTTGTGTCAGAATACAAAAGGCAACAATTATTTAAGAACTAGTGGCTCCGTCTCAAAACACAATTTTGGGCCTTATCTCCCCTTTTCTCCCTACAAAATGGCTGTAAACTTAGGGTATATTGTATGCACTACTGCATAGAGGCTGTATTTTAGGAGAGGGCCCTCTAGAGAGGAAATATAATGGGACACAATTTTAGACAAATTTGAAAACCCCCAAAAAATTATATTTTGTAATTTTGAAATAAATTGCTATTTTTTTCTAATATGGTTGAAATTCTTATTACTAAATATTAAAAAATGAGCCTTCTGTATCCAACACCGCGATAAATCTGACGTAATCTCGGCTGCTACGCTCTACACACTGGAGGGGTCAACTCGCTGCCTCTGTAGTCCTACGCCCTCTGCCTCGAGCAGTTTCTTGAAGGCTTTCTGACACTCTAGGGAGCACCAGTGGTTCACCAGCAGCGTACTTTCAGCCTCCAGTGCCGCGTCCAGTTTGGAGCGTAGTCCTTCACGTAGCAGTGCCTTGGTAGCCTCCATCCCCTGTAATAAGAGTGTAATGAGACAGAGTTTGTAACTATGACTTCTAAAAATATACAGTTGACAGCGCATAGAATTTTTCCCTGAAATAACCATGACCATAAGTTGTTGAATCAGAGACAATCAAGCAACCTTTATGTGTTATCGGCAGGACTAAAATTTTAGAACTTTTCATGTTTCCTGGGACGGTACACCTACTGTCGTACATAAGCAATACAGAGTTGACATTGGAACCTGGAAAACTTGACATTTTCTGAAATTTTGATATATTTTCTGACTATAACTCCATAACAAGGAGGCCTCTGAATGTCTTTATTGTTGAACATAACCCCTGGAGCTGAAGCTACAAGAGATGCAGATTTTATATTTAATAGAGATGACAAAAACATCAAAATATATATATAGTCTTTCCAAAATAATTCAATATTCTATAAACTGACTGCTAAATTCTACAAACAGCGTCAAAGTAATGTTCATGGTGTTCTAAGATATACAGTCTACTTTTGTTGAAAGTATCAACGTTTTGAATTACAAATGGAATAATCAATTAAACTACATTTTCAATGAACAACCTGTATACTTTTTATTAATTACAAATATTGATAGAAAACCTCGAGTTATTTATTTATTTATTTATTTTATATACAAGCTTCTAGTATTATGAAAACCATGCTTCAATATGTTATGACATTATAGTGATGTTAATTTTTTTACACAGGAAAACAAGTTCAATGATTGTCATATGATTGTCTTTTACTTCGAGGGTGGAAAACCTGGAAAATTTATGAATACAAAACTCGAGATCTTTTATCCATAAAATATAATATTTAATAAAATCATTTCAAAAGTATTTCATTGCATGCATAAGCAATTAATTAATTACTGCTCAAATATATTTTATGACAAGGATTATACAATATAGAATACAAAATCCTAAAAAAAGAGCACGAAAAAAATTAAAATTAATTAATAAATAAACTATCAATTACATAATGATAAATTTCAACAGATATTTACAACAAAGAAAAATTTCCAAACATAAAAACAAAAATTTAAATACTATAATATAGAAACAAAATATATTACTTCACTTCAAAAACCAATAAAAAGAGTATAAAATTTTCAGTACACAATATCATATGTAAATTTAGTCTTGAATAAGGCATGTAAGTATACTACACTATAAGGTCTAACATACATAAAACATAAATTCGCTATACAAGACAACGCCTAACTATAATAATTTGATCAGCCAACCAAGCCTCCTTACGTTATCAGATGTAAATAAACAAAGAGTTAAAGACAGTAACCATTTACATAGCTATTACGATTAAGATTATTACTACTGATTAAAACATAATGCAGTAAATATTATGGCAAATAGCTACTGATAGATTATTGGCAATGATAGCTATGAAAAACATCTCGTAAATATATGTGAATGTTGTAAAAGATTTCGTATTGTTTTACAATATATCTTACAGGCGTGGAATGTTTCTCAATATATGTACTACAATTGATGGTTCATATTTATTATTCTATACATGAAATTGTAAATAAAGTGGGTTTTACATGGCTGATTATTTAAAACGATGCGACGTGAATAATGCGCATTTGCTGGGAAATTCTATGGTAGCCATGTTGACAGATTTTGTATTCGCAACAAACGCGGTGAATTTACTTGGAAATATAGCCAAAATCGCGTCACACGTTGCCAATGTAAATACACCTATTTTACCAGAATTTTTAAGTTAAAAGAAAAATATTTATAGAAACAATTGGCAATGAATTTTACATTATGCTGGCTGTACGTGTAACAATGTGTTTTAATAATTCATAGTTCTGTCTTCTCAAATACGCGGGCTTGTCCATTGTTATATAGCCTTCTATCCATTGACTAATAAAACAGTATGTGATGTAAAATTCATTTGATTCCATAAAAAAATATATAGAGTTCATTTGGAGGGTGGGGGATAACATGTTTAATTTAATAGCTTTCATAATCAGTGGAAAAAGTTTCAAAATATTATTAATAGTGACTTATGAGGGTAAAAAAAATGCTGGAATGGACAACATACATGAAAAAAATTTATTGCAGAAATGAATAGAGGGTACCAAATTACTCTGAATTTTTTAAGATTTTTTTGAGACTCAGAACTATTTTTAAATAATTATTGAAAGTGCGGCCACGCCCCCTGGAGGCGTCAATAGGCGTCCAGTCTATATCCTTTTTATTAAGGCTTCAGGAGTACCAACTGAAATCACAGGACTTTCAATAATTATTTAAAAATACTTCCGGGTCTCAAAAAAATCTGAAAAAATTCAGAGTAGCATAATTTGGTACCCTCTATTCATTTCTGCAATAAAATCTTTTCATACAACTATGTATGTCGTCCATTACTAATACAATGAAAGTACACGTGAGACTTTTCAAAGATCCCATTAATTAAACAGAATTCATTTCGTGGGCTGATATTTACAGCTAGAATATATAACTACTTTATAAAAACAAAAATATATACATACATGACCAAAATGTGTCAATTGTACTAAATTATGTATCAAAAATAAAATTAGCAAGACAGCTCATATACGCAGAGCTATCTTTCTTTATATCAAGGAAATTGAGATGTTAACATCTCAATTTCCTTGTTTATATACTGTCACCAATTTCACCACGAAAATTTCATTACTATTTTAATAGTTGGTCTGAATTTCTATAAATTATCTTTGGGTTAATATTACACCATTTTTTATAAAATGTTATTATTTTTTAAGGTCTAAATTTCAAAATACAGGTATATTATTACATTTTAAAACAGGTAAAAAAAAACTTTCCATTTTTAAATATTCATAACATAATATTTTAGAAAAACAAAACAAAAAAACGTTAAAAAAATGACACATAAATTGAAAAATTGACATAAAAATATAAAGTGCCGTAAGGCGAACCAATTTCATTTAACTTTTATCATAAAATTAAAAGTTTATAATCTCCTCACAGGTATAAATAACGTAAAACGACATGTTATCTTCAGAAAACAAAACGTCTGCTGGATAAATTCACCCACCGGCTATACATAAAGTTCGACTAATGACATCACTCGATGACCCAGCCTAGTTTTACTACTGACGTGGGTGTATGGCTTGCCATTCAGATGCCCACTATTTCTGTGTGACGAGTAATTTGTTAAAAATGTTCATATGGTAGTCCAGTCAAATTTAATTAAATTTTAATGTTTATTTTTTAAGAAACAATCTGCTAAGTTCGGTTCGGATAATTTATGTAGGTTCTTTTAAATGAACCTGCTACAACTCCAAGAAGTAATAATAGATTTGGAGAAAGAACATGGAATTTTGTGCTACCAAAAATTTGGAACGAAATACCTATAAATATTAGATCAATTGACCAAAAAATGTTATTGAAAAAAGTGCTGAGAAAGCATATATTAAATAATTTGCGTTAATGTGAGCTGTAATACCATTCTATTAATTGTATTCGTGCTTCTGTTTAAGTTGAAGGATTTAAATTTGTTCTTGCTTATTTTTTATTGTTTTGTTTTTATCTTTTGTTAATGTTATTAATGTATTGTTTTGTATTGTTATTTTTAATAAATATAGGTAATTTTGTTTAAGCTTACTGTACGTGTTGAATAATTGTATGTAACTCAGTTCCAACCGATAGGGCTTCATTTAGGGCCTTGGTTGGACTGTATTTGTACACAATTTAATAATAAAAAACTTTAAAATATAAAAAAAGGTGTATAAATAGTAATAGTATATAGAGTAGAGTAGAGATAGCAAGCAGTCAAATTAAAGTTATTTTTTTTAATATATAATCATATGCCAAATAAATTAAATAACAATTAATTCATAAGATTAAGCACTATATAATGCAAGGGTTAAGAAATGTTAAAATAGGGTCAAAAATATGCATAAATTGATTCAATTATAGGTCTGTTCGTGGGCCCCTGAACTGTATTAAGATTTTCTTTATAATTTCTAATTGTTTTTTCAAATAAGCTTTAGTAATAGAATACTAACAATTATTTAGGAGAATCGTGTTAGAAGTTGTTTAAATATTTACTCAAAATTAGTAAGTGATAATTACATTTCTAGTTAGGTTAATTAGTCGTGTTCAATTAAAATTATTTCCACGCATTAAGGTAAAATATAACTACTTTTACTATTACTATTAAAATTATTAAAATATATAAAATATTTTAAAATTAAAATGTTTCATCAAGGTTCTTTTGATAATCTATTTTAAATACTTTATTATATAACATGGCCTATGAATGTATAACAATAATGTAATTTTTAGATAGATATTAAAAAGAAACAAATAAATGGAAATACAATGGAGCATTGACCTCAATTTTTTTTATTGCAGAAATGGATAGAGTGTGTAAAGTTATGCTACCCTGATTTTTTTCAGATTTTTTAGAGCAGGGGAACTATTTTTAAAAAATTATTGAAAGTCCTTTTCGTGACGTCACGAGACGCCGCTCCTTAACAAAAAGATAGGACTTGCCGCCGCGTGACGTCACAAAAAGGACTTTCAATATTTTTTCAAACATAGTTCTAGGTCTCAAAAAAATCTGAAAAAAATCAGGGTAGCATAACGTTGCACCCTCTATCCATATCTGCAATAAAAAACATTGAGGACAATACTCCATTAATATTGCATCAAAAGTGCAAAGATTTTTGATCCAACTCTGAACCGATTTGTAATACTGTAGCAGGTATATCAATTTTAAGTTTGAAAAATGAGACATATATCTGCCATCATTATATTACACCCTAAGGGACTTGATATAATAGTTCTATCACGAGGATGTTTAAAAAATATTTTCCCATGATTATGTTATGATCTTGAATACATAATACACATAGCTTTCAGCAACCGCAGCATAATAATAGATTGATGTAAACATTTAGGAGAGATTTTCTATGAAGGAGTGCCAGTGAAGGTGATAAAATTTAATGGTAGCTACGTCATATCAAAATACAGTCAAATTCATTTTAAATTTTCACTAATTTTACGTGGGGATGTGAAATTCGCGCGAAGATTGGTCCGCGAATATGCGCATGCGAATATGCGCGAAAGATACTTTCAAGATGGCGGCCGCGCACAATTAAAATCACGTAAGCACCTCGGCAGCCTGAAAGGCCGATTGCTTTAATTCCATGATTAATTAACTCTTATTTAGTCCAAACACTAATTAAGCAAGGGATTATACTAAGAAAAATAAGAAAAGACTCTCTGTAGCATTTACTGTATAGCTTTAACCAGTCTAAAATTGCTATTTTTGTGGCGGGAAAGTCAAATTTCAATATTCGCGAATATGCGCGCATATGCGGTCGCAGATTGCCCGCGAATATGCGCGCATATGCGGTCGCAGATTGCCCGCGAATATGCGCGCATATGCGGTCGCAGATTGCCCGCGAATATGCGCGCATATTCGCCGCGAATATGCGAGGACTAACATCACAGTAACCGTAACAGGAATTTGAAGTTTTAAGACATTTTCAAACAGCGAAACTCAGAACAAGACTACTTATAAAGATTAAAGTACTATAATAAGCTCTAATCACAAAAATAAAATATAATTTGCATCTGGGTAGTGTGACCTTTTATATATAGCATAAAAAGAGCGGAGATTGGGGAGATTATAATAATTAGTATCATAAAAATAAAAGTTTTCAAAATACTCATAATGGTAAAAATCAAACAAATTATAGTGGAAGTCTCAAATTATTTTTGACTAAAATGATTATGTACAATAAACCTCAGGACAGCATGGACTTTACCTCTGCCCTATTTGCTGGTATGGACAACCTGAGCATGATTTTTTTTTTTTTATTTCAGAAATGAATAGACGGTACCAAATTATGCTACTCTGAATTTTTTCAGATTTTTTTTTTTTTAGTCCCGGGACTATTTTTACACAATCCTTGTGAGTTAAGTTGGCACCACTGAATCCTTAGTAGTTCGATACAAAGGATAGGACCTAGATGCCTATTGACGCCTCCAGGGGGCATGGCCGCACTGTCAATAATTATTTAAAAATAGTTCTGGGTTTCAAAAAAAATCTGAAAAATTCAGAGTAGCATAATTTGGTACCCTCTATTCATTTCTGCAATAAAAAAATTTCATGTAGGTTGTCCATTGAGGATATTTCAGTAGTATGGTTATTTTATTACAAAGTATTTCGTTTTAATTGTAACTGACTGTACTAAACAAAATATTTACCTAACGTTTATTATATACCTATGTCAAACAAGGCTAGGAGATATTTTATGTTTTCAAAATATTGTTATATCAAATGACAAATTTAATGTTTTCCGTATATGAAAGTATGTTAAAGTATTATGTTAATTTTAAAATAACATTATTCAGCATAAAATATATTTTTGTTAAAAATTTTATTGCATTGTTAAGACAATATTTGTAGAATGAAAATAAAAAATAATTTCATCATCACGAATAACAATAATTTTGTATTCAAGTTTGATTTGGTGGGTTTTTACAAAACTGCACGACATAATAATAAATTAGGAATAATACAACAGAAACCCAATTCAATTAAAGACAAAATTGAATGATTTTCAATAATGCTCCTTCGTCATATAAGCCTCTATAAAGCGAGTTATGTTTTTCTGCTATGGGAAAAAATAAAAAGATGCACCGTTAATAGAAAAACAGTATAAAACATTTAAAATTTAAACGCATCGAAACTAATTTTATTATTAAAGGTATTTAAATGAAGATTTAATCTAATATATATTTAAAAAATAATGAACATTAACATTTACTTTATTTTAACTCTGTTATATAAACTCGAAAGTCCATTTAAAGGCGGATTCAGATGGGGACAACGGCGATGCGACGCGATTTTGTCACACAAGCTGTGAAATCCTAATATGCGGTAAGCGTATTCGCCAAGGCGGTGGCGAATATCACGTTAAATTATGATGCTCCTTTTTTTAATCGCCAAATATGGCCGCCAATGGATGTTACAGCAAGTGCGCATTATTCGCTTCGCGTCTCATAATTAAAATCGCCAAGTGAATCCGCCTTTACGCATCGATGTTTTATAAAACAACTGCATGCGTTAATAATATACAGTATAATTGAATTCACCAGATTTTGGATTGAATTAAAAACACCATACAATTTTTCCCCATCTCTCTAAAGACTGGACTTGTAGCTCGAGACGACAAACATTTTGCGATGACGTCACCATCTCAACACGTTATCAGTTCATCTAACGAGAGTAATTTGGAGCGTAAATTGACGCTAATTACCAGCAGCGCCATCATAAGAAGGATGACGAGCAAAGATAACGAGAGACGTAACCTAAATATTATAATACGCAATCGTTGATGTTAACCAGCTGACACTGTACAGACGTTCGTATTTGCGCTTTATTTAATGTGTTGTCGTGTGAAGTGTCTGAGCCATACATGCGTAATTATGTGGTATGTTCTGAACCATATACTGAAAATCTCTAAGTTCATTTACAGACTTTCTAGATAATTTTGATCAATAAAAACATTCAGTAATGCGATACCTGGCAGTGCGTAAGGGCTCGCAAAATCTATATATCGAAGCTGTATAAACTATATCAACATTAAATACATATATATATAATTATATATTAACATAAGGTCTATTCGTAAATACACAATCAGAAATAATCAATTATTATTGATGATCCTCATATTCCATGTACATCAGGTTCATCCTGAGGTTCATCAATATATTTATAATAATCGATTATTTCTGATTGTGTATTTACGAATAGACCTAATAACTGATGTTAACATTATCAGTTAATCAGCATATATGAATGTCTAATTTTATAATATTATGAAGTCCTCTACGAAACTTCACAGGTACCTTTGCAACTAATTATATATACTATTGGTCATGCAATTCTGCATTATAAATATGTATAAAAAAACAATCATTTTTATAAATAAAGCTGAATTGTAATAAAATTACGTGCATGTATTTAATATACTATATATAGCTACTGAAAATAATATTAGTGACCGTACGTTTGCTTTTTCTTTATTAATTTTTTAATTTATGTGTTCAAATTTTGAAATTTTATAAATCACTTTATTAATAAATAAAGACCGATTCATCATAACACTGATTTTTCCAAGACTTTTTTTTAGTAGAGACGGCCGTGATTTTTCAGTACCGTATCAAAATTGAAAACATAATTAATTATTTTATTTTATATGTAATACATTCTATATCGGATTTGCAATAAAAAATTAATAAGACTGATTTGAACACGCACCAAACCAAAGACATAAATTTTAAATGACTGATTACAAAGTGCTTGGCAACAAGATCTCTCCTTTTCGTTTCAATGATAGTACATTTAAAGGGACACAGGACAATAACGCTCTACGTTCGCCACAAGTTCCTCTAAGATATGGTAATGCTAAAATTGACCAAATTTTAGCTTTTGGTCCACTCCCCAAATTTAAATTAATTAAATAAAAGAGAGAGCCGCAGGGCAAAAAAAATTGCAACATCGCACCGAGTCAGGCTGGGAGGAGCGAGGAGAGAAGGGCTGGTGGAGAGAGAGGAGAGGGGGCAAGCGGTATGTGGCGGGAAGAAACGATGATGACCGATCGATGTCGAAGCACGTAAGCTTCAATAATATGGAAGATTTATATTTTATTAAATAAATATAATATAAAATCTTTAATATATATTTTGGTTCACTATTTTTTTGCCTAACTGAAATCATTAAATCGTCACATAAATATACTATATATGTATATAATCATATGTTATTATATATTATATGCATATCTATCAGGTGTAAAATATATTTCATATAAATTAATAAATTATTAATATATAATGTTGTATTATAAAATTACATAACACTATGTTATCTATAATGTATCATGGCATTAAATATAAAATAAACATAAACATGTGCAGTGAACCGTATACGACATACGTTTCCAAGTGAGGATGGTATCTACGTCGGATTCAAACCTCGGTTTGGACAACTTGCACGATATCCAGCGTAAATTTTAGGTGAGTAGCTCATTACTCATTATATTATAGTGTTTAAACAAAAAAAAGGGCACACTATTTCCAAATATCACCATTACTTTAAAATAAAGTTCTTTCCATTAAATAATATTTATACGTTTACCATTAAAATGGTGTTTGTAAATATTTCTAACCATTTAATATTTTTAATTTATAAAAATTAATTTTGCTTTTAAATATTACAACACAAAGTACTACTACACTCTCTCAACATTTAATAAGAATAAATATAAATACACGGGACCCCATAAATACTATGGACTTTATTTACAAAACTTTAAACAAAACTTAAAATTAGTTAAATAAATAACAATTCGATTTATTTCTTTTTTTATACTGGTGTACAGTACGTACTTCATTAAAAATTTTCCGTTTAGTATAAATAAATAACATTGTTATATTATCACTTTTCAAGGCCTCTCTTTTTCTGCTTTCTTATTTCCCCTATTTCCCCGCCGTCCTCTCTTCCTCTCTCGAGCGCGTGAGGGGAGGGGGGAGAGGCAGTGAGGAAGCTGCTGCATGTTGCCAGCGGAGGGAATTGACGTCATCTTCCTCGGCTGGCGCTGCCCCTGGCGCGCTTACCCTGGGGCACTCGCCCCTTAGCAGCACGCATTCTTACTCAGTTAGTAGGTAACGTTTGAATAAAAAATACTTATTTTTAAGGTCCTGTGTCCCTTTAACTTGACTACTAAGAAGGACAATAAACCGCACTTGGTGGTGGAATCAATCAAAGCAACGTTCTGTCAGCGAGGGTCAAGTTATCGCACAGAGATGAATTGACCCGTCCGAAGATCAATGCCACTGTAACAGATCTTGAGCGTCAATAACACCACTGCATGTGTATACTTGCTTTTTTTTTTGCATGCTATATTCTTCGCTATGGAAATTTTACTACTTCAATTATTAAGAAGATGACATCAGTGTTTGAATTATTTTTCAGGAGAAAAATAATCACAACTCTATTATTAGCAAGGAAAATATTCCAATGCAAAGAGTGTATGTCATGATAATGGGGAAAAAAATGTAGATAAACATTTAAAAAAAATGCAAGTTTGTGATAAAGAGATCATTCTCTGCTTGTTAAGGGCATTGGGTGTAGCACCGGTAGTTGGCAACACTGACGTACCTTCACCATGTTAATTTTTCAACCTTGCTCCTCAGAGTAATTTTTATGCTAGAGCTATGCTGATTGCAGTAGTATCAAGGTAATTAGTAGCCCAAGTGCACAATTTGGCTAAATAAAGCTTGATTTAAAGAAAAGTATTTTTTTTTATATTTAAAAAAAAAATGCATATCAATTTAAAAAATTACTGAAAATACTTTTCTTTAAATCAGGTTTTACTAAGCCAAATTGTGCACTTGGGCTACTAATTATCTTGATACTACAGCAATCAGCTTAGCTCTAGCATAAAAATTACTCTGAGGAGCAAGGTTGAAAAATTAACATGGTGAAGATACGTCAGTGTTGCCAACTACCGGTGCTACACCTAATGCCCTTTAACAAAAAGAAAATAATTCGAAACGATACTTAAACTGTATAATATAATGCTAAAACTTTCCTTATTTTGTGTAGCAAATTATTTGTGTATATATAACAATGGTTCTGTGCACGTAGTTTTGATTAGATAAGTTTTTGTTTCAGTTTGAATGTTAAATTTCAAATCACTTCCATGCAATGTTAATGTTCAGTATCGCATCAGTTTAAGCATTAAAATTTGAGTAAAATTCAAAATTTTATCCATCTTTACACATGAAATATTTAAAAAAAAAATACGCAATCATTTATAAGGTATAAATTCCATTTTGTAATTAAAGCAATTTAAATTCGTTTTTAAAGCAACACTCATATAAGCAACGCATGAATGAATAAGCAAAAACTAAGGGAGAAACGTGCAGAAATTTCTTTTAAGGGCCATAACTGGATTTGAGGCTTTTTGCACTTACACGTTTTGCCCCCCCCCCCCTCGATTACGTGACCATATATGTAACAAGTGCTACGTCACAATTTCATTGATGAAAGAAGTAAACAGAGTACCGAGCCACCGCCCCCGCCTCCCTCCCGCCCTCTGTCTCCGGCCAGTCTCTCTCCATTCAGCTCAGTCGTCGCACGCTCGTTGTCGGGAACACTCCGCGATGTCGTCCTTGTGTAGAGTGCTTGCCTGCTTGCTGGTCTTAGCAGCGCTCGGGGAAGCGTCAATACGCAGTTCACCCCATGCAGCATTCATCTACCCTGAGCCAGTGAGTAGATAGGGGTTGTGATTACTTTAGTTAGGGATGTGATTACCCGTAAATAGCAATGTAACCTTATGAAGCTGCGCTATAGGGCCGTGTAATTCTTCATTGCACGCTATGTCGTCTTCAGCTACCCTAATTTTGAGAATAGATAGGGGTAACAACTACCTTAGTTAAGGATGTGATTACTGTAAGTATAGCTGTATAACCCTAGCCGCACTGTGGTTCTGATGAAGTAAACTTTCTTCAATTATCTCAACACAGTGAGTAGATAGGGGCTGTGACTACCCTAATTATATATGGATGAAGTTATCAAATTACTCAAGGAAATAAACTTTCAAACGAATTCAATTTAATTTTTAATTAGCTTTAAGTACCTGCAAAGATTTTTAGGCACCTGTAAGGTATATTACAAGGGGGGATAAAGATTCATAATAGTATTTTAGCGATGTAATTATTAAAAAAAAAAAGAAATTATAATTATAAACATTTTTTGTTTGGAAAAAAAGTGCTACAACGATAAATTTACTTCAACGAGTTTGTTCACAATATTTTATTTTACCATTAAAGCAAACAACAATTTTTTTTTTTTATCGATCTCCTTGAATTTATTATTACAAGAGATAGGTGTTTTAAATGTTACATAAAAACCAGTATGTTTTCAATGTGTCAGCTTAAAGAAATAAATTGAGATAAAACCAGACTAAAACTTTTTTCTTTATTAAATATAAAATGGATCGAACTTTTGTAAGCTGCGTAGGTTTATAAATGACATCATAAAATGATTTTTCAATTATCGGGAAAGCAGTAAAACTTTTTCCGAGTTTTTTTAATTAATTGAACTAAATACATTATGTAAATCACATATATATAATACTCTAGTTTAATAAATAAGATAAATTTATATACACGTTGCGTTGAAGGTCACCTAGACTTAATTTGAGTTAATTATTTAAAATTAGTTAGAAATACTGTAAATTACTGTGTTAAAAATTCAAAAAATAAAAGTGGTAGGAGGAGCGAGCATGTGGTACCTCCTTCATACTAATTATAAATTTAAATATAATTAATTAAATCAAAGTTAAAAATATGTAAATTTTATTAATTTTAAAACGTATGTCAAAAAACTCAAGTGTGTTAAATTTAAATACACAGATGAAATAATCAACTCCTTAAGTTAAATCAAGCATGACGAACATCAGGGACAACGCCCAGCTGTCAATAAGATTCAGTTTGTTATTTGTCAACATGAAAAATGCGACCTTACGTGACAGGTGATCCCACGTACACGCCCGCGCAAAATCAGACAAATTAAAAAACACTAAACCAAGACGAGGTCAACAAATTATATCACTAACCAGGTGGTCTCTTTATAATTGAATTGGGAACTATGTAGATCAAAGCAGACCGATATACTGCTGGTATAGCCTTTATTCAATCACAACATTTTTTTCCGTCGATCATATACCTCGGGACAGGCAAAAAAGCAACAAGCTTTTAACATTGAATATCGCGTATTTCCTATATAATTGTAACGTCGTCAGTCATTGGTAGACAGTTTGTAACGAAGAACCTGATTGGTCGAACAAGAGAAGTGTCGAAATACTCCCAAATATTCACGACAAAAACAAGTTGAATTATGACAGCCAGGAAATATAGGTGGTGTTTCTCCCGATTATACCTTTCCCATGCATAAATTGTATATCTGCATCTATATCTCTGTCTCTTGGAGTTGTATGAGCTAAACAAACCAGGCTGCATGGGGTAACAGTTGTGCTGTCCCGAGGTGTAAGTGTAACATTTTTAAGAGAAAATTACATTTTAAGCCAAGTCAGCTGATTTTTCGGTGCTCCCACCGTCCTATTCAAACCTATGTAAAAAAAAAAAACATGAATTGGTTTTTTCACCAAGAATAAGATTTTTTATGAAAAATTCCTTTACGAGCGGAACTTCGGTCCAAACTGAAAAATACAGTGAATAATGCAAAATTTAGATTTTTTTGTGTAATAACCGAGAAAAGTTAAAAAAAACACTTTGCTTTATTTTCAAGTGCACGATTAACTTTCGCGAACCAAATGAGCATCGCGAGGCGCACCAACTTGAAGTCTCTATTAGAAATACCTTAAAATTTAATACTAACACGATTTACGTAACTATTTAAACATCAGCTGCTACCGTTCTCAGATATCCCATATAAAATGTAATGAGAATAAAATTGGGTACATCTAATCAATCACCATAAAACATTTAAATAAGAGGTGATTGATGTGATTAAAACATTCATTCATACAAGATCCTAAGACTCTCAAAGCTCGAAAGATATTATTATTCCACCATCCAGCAGTAGATTTGATGCTGCCTGCGCTGCCGTTTGTGCAGGCAGGTCGCAAGCGAGCGAGCATGCGTACGGCAGCAAGCAGCAGAGCGGCAAGGAACACCCGAGCAGTGGGCTACTGCTGCTGCTTGGGACTCTGATCGACGTAGCGAGTAAAATCTGCATTCACTTTGAGTATACTATGTCAGAAGAATCATTACTTTATAGTAAGGTTCCTCTCAGAGCTTACTGTCATAACGCAGCAATAAAAAATTATTTAATGTTTTCACCAACATATTTTACAGTAATTACAGAGAGTGTGTTTTTGTAAAATTGACATATTATTATGTTGTTTTTTTTGTTGGAGATGTACTATATCATGTATCCATAATATGGCATTTCTGTATTCTGTATTGGATCCAATAATCAAATCAAAGCTATGGAACGTATACAACAAATACTTAATTTTGATAAGACCATGTTTTTTACTAAATTAATTACTTTATCTATACTGTATTTTATTGGCGGTTAGGTGTAAGAGTGGGCTTGCCTAAACCTCGCCGCAATAAAGCAATATTCTATTCTATTCTATTCTATTCTATTCTATTCTATTCTATTCTATTCTATTCTATTCTATTCTATTCTATTCTATTCTATTCTATTCTATTCTATTCTATTCTATTCTATTCTATATATTTTTAGTGTATCATGCCAAGGATAGTGGCAGCTAATATTTATTATTATTATAATGCTACAAATTTTTGGGACGGCTAACTTGTTTATATTTTATATAGAAATATAAAAAAAAGAAGATCGTATGCAGTTTAATTTTCCCCCCCAACTGCATGTTTTGTACACACCCTTACGTCTGCATTTGAAAATATGAGCCATATATTTTCTTAAACATTCATCAACTTGTATTTGTAGCATCAATGCAAACAAAATTACTGTGAGCGCTGCAAAATAATGTATTATATTTTTTCCGTAAATACAAACAAAACAATTTCAAAACAAAATAGCTCTGTTGCTCTTTGATGCAAATTATTTAGGAAGCCATGTAGTAATATTTTATTAATATTCTAACAGCTTTTAGATTATATTAAATCTCTCTGTAAGGATTTTAGAATATAAATTAAATCAAATAAAAAAAAATCAAGTTACTTAACACCTCTTCATATTAAGCATGTATATATTTATAAATTATAATTTCCATATTATAAAATGTAAAAAGTAATTTATCATACATTTCATTGTATTAAAATTTGTTTATTTTATCATAAGTTTAGGTTCACAAAATATTATTAAAATATACATGACGAAACCAACTTTTATTTTTTTATATATCAACCTCTGTATAACTAAAAATAACCCTGTAATATTTCAGCATGGAATTTAATATTACGATAACATGTTAAGTTGAAAGTCACATAAATTAATTAGGATGACATCATTACTGCAATTATCTTCAACCATCATCAACGTTTATAAATGTTGAAACTCGAGCTGAGTTTTCTGTTTGACAGATTTGCAGCCAAGTGTCATTCTGTAAAGGAAGCTAGTTTATGTTAATTTTAATACACGGAATAAAAATATAAGGCTGGAAATACTCGTGCTTGAGGAATAATATAATTTGATAACTCATCACCGCAGAAAATGCCCCTGATCATTAAGGCAGAGATAACACACATCAGCTGGCTCAATGCTAAAAAAATCCCATTCATAAAAATTTTGAAAAAAATTTAAAATGTTTTCCTCTACATCCCCCATCAGTAAGGAAAAATATCAGGTATACAAAAACGAGCTAGTTTTCGAGTAATTAATTTTTAAAGTTGGCTAATTTAACATGAAAGTTCCATTTCTCTATGTTGAATTAGAGAACTTTAAAAATTAATTACTCGAAAACTAGCTCGTTTTTGTACACCTGATATTTTACCTACTGATAGGGGATGTAGAGGAGAACATTTTATTTTTTTTTCATAATTTTTATGAATGGGATTTTCTTAGCATTGGGCCAGCTGATCCGTATTATCTCTACCTTAAGATAAATATTTCTCTCCGTGTATGCATGAATAAAAATATCTCAAGCGTGTAATATTTCCTTCAGCCCTAATGACATTTGGCACCTACATATAAAACAGATTATATAATATTAAAATGACAAATACATTACTATAATTCAAAGACTTCTCTCAACACAAGCTGTCTTATAAAATTACAAGGTTTTTGACTAAGGTTATAATATAATATTAAATTTTAGTTTTTTAAATTAGATATAATTCTGTTCCATATTGAAAGCGTTGAAAGATTATAAGTATTAAAATTTTAAAGCAATAACAAACTGCCTTTGAATATAATTTCTTAATATAGCTTTATATATTTATAAAAAAAAAGCTGGTTAATTTAAAACTATTGTATTCAGTAACATAAATTTTCATCTCATTGATGAGCATGTCATCTGATAGTTTGTATCAAGTAATATTTTAAGTTTTCAAAGATTTTAATCTACTATTCAGGAGTGGACTTAATTTAAGACATCATTCTATTTTGAAGTATCTGACATTATGAATGGAACTTCAAGCAGCTGGAGTAAATTAGAGGTAGATTTACATGTGTGAATCAATCGAAGTGGGATTTTAAAAACTTGCCTTGTCAAGTTCGACGCGATGCGCACTTATGGAACTTCAAGCAGCTGGAGTAAATTAGAGGTAGATTTACATGTGTGAATCAATCGAAGTGGGATTTTAAAAACTTGCCTTGTCAAGTTCGACGCGATGCGCACTTGCTGTTAAATTCTATGGTAGCCATGTTTGTTGTCAAATTAATATCGTTATAACATGATGCAGTATTGCTTTCGCAACGACACGAATTTGCTTGAAATATAAATGAGTTTACTACGATTGTGTGATTTCACAGATTTATTCAACAATCCATCCTATACACAATTCACTGCAATATATATTATACACATGCACAACCATACATATGCCGCCATGTTTTTTTGAAGTTATTTTGACGTCATCAAGGACCTGCATCTTTACTTTGCAGCCCCCGCTCATGCAGCTGCATCGCGCACGGAAAAAATGATCCAAATTAATGTTTACTGTCAACTCAAGCAACTCTCTGTGACTGCCAAATTTTTAATTTGAGGCCTTTATCTCTTTAAGTATAATTTATATTTAAGTATACTGTGCATTGAGGTGTCAATACTCTAAGGGTATATTACGCAAAAGCGTATTATTCACAAGACATTATGACTATATATGTTGTAACGTTCGCCTACTAGTAATGACCTTACCAAGTCCTTCACACACTAGTAGGGAGTTACTTTCATCTGATTATTTGACTCACTACCTATTTCACCCTCGTAGCCAGCTATATACTCCAGGGCGATATTACAGCCTCTATATTACTCGTATATATCTCAAGGCTAAAGCTACTAGATAGGCAAGAGTCTTCAGGAATACACCGAATTTGTCATGGTACTTTAATATTTATTGTTGCTTTGGATAATACAGGTCAGGTAAATGTTAATAAAATATACAGAAAATAGCCCAGAAAACTCTTTGACACAATATGTGACAGAAATATGAAATTTGAAGTTGAAATTGAGCAAAACTTTACTTTAGATTAAAGAGAAAATATCAAAATATGGATTCACCCTCTAAACGTGGCTCGACCTTGACAGAGGCTTCACGCTGGGGCCTGGCTTAACGCTTAAAGCTTTCCACACTAGAAAAGCTATTAGGAAACTATAGGTTTCCTTGCGCCCAATTGACCTTCAGACAACCTCTCACTGAGGAGCTTTAAAGCGGCTTATACACGCTCAAGTGCAATACCAGTGACCTTCAAATGACCTTCAAGTGAAGGTTTTGAGAGCGGCTGATGACTCGCTCTGGTCTTCAACCAGTGACCTTGACTTGACCTTCAAGTGAAGGTTTTGAGAGCGGCTGATGACTCGCTCAGATTCTCAACCAGTGACCTTGATTTGACTTTCAAGTGAAGGTTTTAGGAGCGGATTATGACTCGCTCAGGTCAAACTATTATGACCTCTAGCTCACCTCTGAGTGAGACCTTGGGAGCGGCAGATACTTCGCTCAATGTCAACTGGTATGACCTTTGGCTCACCTCTAAGTGAGACCTTGGGAGCGGCAGATACTTCGCTCAATGTCAACTGGTATGACCTTTGGCTCACCTCCAAGTGAGGGCCTAATATTTGCAAGTTCAACTTGCTAGGTCAGTTTATTAGGAGTGTGCAGGCCACACTCCCCGAAGCCAGTGATCTTTTCTGCTCGTGCAAAAGCTTATATGCATCCAACAGCATAGGAGGGGGCTAAGCCACGCCCTCTCAGCACTCAGCAGCAGCGTCGTCTGCTAGAAGCTAGGGCGCCCGCAACGCCACCATAGCAGCAGCGTCATCTGCTAGAAGCTTTGGCGCCAACGACGCCATCTCACAGGTTTTATGTGAACCACTTATAGAATCATATTTTTATAATTACCATAAAATATATCATTATATATTTTTACCCATGCTGAAAATAATACATGATTAGTTATATAATTATTATTACTATAATATTCTGATTTACAATTTAAGCAACTTTTATTACCATTTATAATAATATTAACCTTATAAAATTGGTCGATGATCGTATCAAAACTTGGCATGCATATTTACATTTTATATTTAACCCATTAAATAATACTTTAAACCGACAAAAATTATATGGATATTTTAGATTGAAATATGAAGAATTCACTAAACATAATTTAAATAGCTGATGGTCTTTAAATACTTCAAATACTTACAGTTTGAGAACAAGTTCACCAAACCCAGCCGGCAATAACATATGACTCAACGTCAGCAAAAAAAAACGAGACAAATGCCGCGCGATGTACGCTCGCTTGAAAAACCCGCACAATATTTAAACACTTTAAATACCATCGCTACAAATACCCCCCTATTAATTTTGACATTTTTAGAACGAAAAATTAAAAAATTAATACCTTTAATTAATGAGACGACCATGTACAATGACCAAAAATATTGAAAACAAAATTTACATACTAAAACATTTAACACATTAAAATATTACACTTCTTCTTGAAGCTAATAGTCCAAACCATTAAAAAGTCAATATTTAAATAAAATTAAACTCTTCACGAGCATGTCCAAATTAAATACACTTTCAATTATATTAAAATTGAAATTACAACACACAATTTCCATTGTTATATGCACTTAAAAGAATACATTTCAAAAAGTTATTCATAAACAATGGAAAATAAAAACACAAGCACAATCACAACACAACTCGAGCTGGCTTCTCGAGTCTTGCAGGCCCCACGCCATTCTTCTCTAACTAGTCCCGGAATCTGCTGGGACGAACCATCCGCCGTCGGTCCCTCAGGGTATGGCCACCGCTCGGCAACTGCTGGGCAGGTACCTCAGCTCTCCTCCGCCTTCTTGGGACTCGACCCCCCGGGTCCTCTACTGGATCAACCACAGCCCAATCAGGTGGCTGTTGGTACACTTTCAACTGGTCTGCATTGCGCTCCCCAGCGTCGAGATCATCCATGGTAACCAGTCTAAAGACATTCTTTCCTAATTGGCCAGCAATCTTAAACGGACCATCATAAGGCCTGGAAAGCGAACTGGTCACCCCTTTTGAAGCGTCACTCAGCGTATAGCTACGCCTCATCACCAGGTCACCAACTTTAAATGGGACAGGTCTGCGACCTTTGTTGTACACCACCTCATTTCGCTTCCTAGCCTTTCTACAATTTACACGAGCTGACTCATAGGCAACCTTGAGTCTCTCACTCAACAAGGTAGCAAATTCAGCCTTATGCTGACCAGGAGTATGCTGCTCGGTAACATTGAATGGAGACTCCAGCTGACGTCCGAACGTCAGAAAGGCAGGTGTCTGACCAGTAGTCTCACAGGGTGCTGTACGAATAGCAAAACTAATTGCATGTAGCTGCCTATCCCACGCCTTGTGGGACTCTGCATAAGCTTTAATGCAGGTTTTGACTGTTCGATTCATTCTCTCAGTGGGATTCCCTTTTGGTCGGTACGGCACTATTTTTCTGACCTTTATGCCAAGCACATCACATGTCTTGGTCCAGAGCCTGCTAGCGAACTGAGAACCATTGTCAGATCTCAAATTCCGTGGGAAACCCATCCGACAACAGTATTCAATCAACTTGTCAGTGACAGCACGGGAAGTTGCCTTACGGATAGGATAGATCTCTGGGAATCTAGTGAAGTCATCGACTATTACTAGTGCATACTCGAAACCAGACGACGACCTTGGAAGAGGACCAATCAGGTCACATGAAACTGAAACTCCAGGTCCTAACTCTTCCGGTCGACTATCCATGAACCCATAAGGTCCTGCATTCGTGGACTTGACCTTTTGACAAGTTTCACACCCCTTGACATATTGAGCTACATCTCTCAATACCCCCGGCCATACATACTGATTTATTACTCGGTACTGAGTTTTCTTGATTCCCTGGTGACCACTCAATGGATGATCATGACTAACTCCTAGCACAGCTGCTCGCAATTGACTGGGGACAAGAATGACCTCCTGTTTAGAGGCCAACACCTGTCGAAGTACTCCATCCTGATCCAGGAAATACTTCGACCCCACAGTTCCTGCAATTGCACGCTGTCTCAAGCTCCTTGTTTTGTCATCCATTTCTTGCGCCCTGACCCAATCTGCTGGTGACTCCGGGAAAGCTTTTGGTTCTCCCACCACCACACAAACTTCAGGCTCTACATTAGGGAAATCAACAATGTTATCTCTTAACTCAACATCACCGCTCACCTCTACCTGAGGGATAGCAGGAACAGCCACAACTGTAACAGGTGACTCTACAACTTCACCTTTTCCCTCGTGTACTTGACCAGTTGTCTTACCCTCTTTGAGTGAGAGCTTTTGTTTTACTCTTAACATACAGTTGTGATATTTAAGACTCTCAACGACCTTGGCCACTCTTCGGTCACTACCCACCATGGACACTAACTGCCTGAGGACTGAGCTGTCTATTTCAATTTTGGTACTGAGATAAGGCATGAATGCTTGCACTGCATATAACAGGCTCTCAGCTTTCAACTCATCATGACTCATGCTCTTCTCACTCGTCAGCAAAGTGCGCCTAGCAGTGGCTACTTGACTCAAACTTTCACCCTGAACCTGCAACAACTCAGCTGACAGTCCGGCAGGGGAGGCATTAAATCTCAACAACATTCTGTGAGTCATGTCTGGTAGCACATCAAATTGGTCACTAGTGAAAGCTGCATCGAGACCTGCGAACACATCATCATGGTTTTCTCTCCAAAACCATGGAGTGTCACACTTTCGGGCACTGGTCAGCGGTGTGCGAAGCTCCTTGGCTGAAGGCCAGGATCCCAGATCCACAACATACAACCTTGGCAACTCGCTATCAGCCCCACAAGCTACAATCCGCTTTTCCCCAGCTACCTGTTCCTCACTTTCCTCGAGGATTACCACGCATGCCTCCAACACTCGGGCATCAGTATCTCCAGACTCCTGCAACTCCGTTAAACGGGGTCGGGGTCTTGCCTTGCGCTTGCTCCGTGCTCCAGCAACCTGTTGGGACTCGCCATCTGACCCCTCCAAGTTCGTTTGTTGGGGTTTAGACTTGCCCTTGCTCTTGGCCGGTTTGCGCTTCTTTGATTTCTTATCACTCTTTGCTTGAGTTGTACACTTGTCACAACTATGCAAGAGTGGAACAGGCTGTGGATACTGCTCAAATCGAAGCCTAGGCTCCTCAGGAAAATCCTCGATTGGGAGAACTTCATCTACTGCTCTCCTTTGTCCAGGCACTTCTGGTCCACAGGGGTAACGTGACAGAGCGTCAGCCGTGAACATCGTAACACCTTTCTTGTGTCTAATCGTACAGTCCAAACTCATCAAGCGCATGGCCCACCGCCGGACCCTCCCACATGGTTGGTCCATAGTCATCATTGCTTTCAAAGCAGAATGATCTGTTTCAATAATGAAATGACTAAACTCCAGGTAAGGCATGAACTTTGAAACAGCATAAACCACACTTAGTGCTTCCAGGTGAGTTACACAATAATTTGCTTCTGCAGGCAGCAAGGTCCTACTCAAAAATGAAATTGGGCGGGGACCAAACTCTCCTTGCTGCAATAACACTGCGCCCAGACCACTGTACGAAGCATCACACTGTACTGTAAATTGCTTTGACATGTCAGGTAAGGTTAAACACGTTTCACTCGTCAGGGCTGCTTTCAGCTTATTAAATGCCTCTTTTTCTACGTGTGTCCAGCTCCAGGGAGTACCTTTCTTTAAGAGTAAGGTGAGCGGTCTTGAGGTGCTAGAGAAGTTCGGTATGTACGAACGATAGAATGCCAGGCATCCCAAAAACACCTGTACATCCTTCGCACATGTCAACTCAGGGTAATCATTAATAGCTCTGGCCTTCTCAGGGTCAGGCTGGACCTTCCCAGGCGAGATAATATGGCCCAATAGTTTAACTTCGCTCACACCCATCTGCACCTTATCAGGAGAGATCGTGAACCCTGCATCAGACAATTTTCCAAAAACCTCCGCCAAGTGGCTCTCATGGTCTTTCCAGGTGGCGCTAAAAATAATGACATCATCCATATAGGGCATGGCATATTCATACATTGCCGACCTGAGAACATTGTCAATTGTTGATTGGAAGGTAAATGAACTTCCTTTCAACCCTTGACCCATTTTGAGATACCTGAACGAGCCACGATGAGGAGTCACAAAACACGTTTTGTCCTTATCACTATCTTTCATCCTGATTTGGCTGTATGCATCTGCCAGGTCAACTACTGTGAAGACTGTGGCCTTGCCCAACTGTGCCAAGATCCAGCTGATCCTCGGCAACTCATAATTTGTAGTATGAGTTCGCAAGTTCAATTCTCTCCAGTCCACAACCAGTCTCCACCTTTCCTCGCCATTTGGACCTGGTTTTTTTCGCACTAGTACAGGACAACTTCCCCAGGGACTGTTATAACTTGGCTCTATAGTCCCTGCCCTGAGTTTTTCATCAATCAAGTGGTCCAAAATTCTAAGTTTGGAGGTGTTCATGGGACGAGGGCGATACCTGATGGGTTTAAAACCCTCAGTATTTATCTCATGGAATACGCCCTTCACAGTACCTGGACGGTCACAGAATAGTCCCAACTTGACAAATCGTCTCAATATATCAATTATTCTCTCTCTATTCTCAGGAGGTGCCTCACATTTGCTAATGACTTTCATGATCCAATCCTCTCCGACATCAACTTGCAAACAAGATAACTCATCAGTCGGAGTGTCAAATGGAATGATTTCCTGCTGTAAACCCATGCACCAACCACCACGAGCTATGCTTACAGTCATATCAATTGCTGAAATAAAGTCTCGACCCAATATCACAGATTTTGTCAGGTCCTGCAATAAATAGAACATCTGACGACGACTGCCCCCATTCCACGTAAAGTGGACCATGGCAGTTCCTCCTAACGTCGTCTGACCTTGAGCCATTTTTAAAGGGCGAGCACTCTCTCTTATGACATGACCTGCATTCCTCAACTCTGAAATGACTACTCCACCGAGCAAACTGACGGTCGCACCTGAGTCAATCAGTGCCAAATAATACTTTCCAAGTATTTTGACCTTGAGTAGTGGCTCTGGGGTTTTCTCCCTGCGGGGAATCCTCCCATCATTTACGTCACAAGATGGAACATCCTCAGCCACAAATGAATCATTTAGCACATCCCCCAAAGCTAATGGAGCCTCAGCATCTGGGGAGTCCTCATTAGCTGTGGGGACAGTGGGTGAGCGGGGGCGTATATTACACACACACGCTCTTCGCTCACGTTCTTTTCGCACGCGACGTTTCCTAGCCCTCTGCATGCGATTCCTGCGTTGTCTATTAGTCTCAAATTCTCTTACCCCCCGCTCACCCTCACGCACCCATCTTAAGTACGTGAGGGGCCTTCCCCATTTTTTGACTTTGGAATGGGGTTGGCCGTGCACTGTCTGGCAAGGTGACCTTGCTCATTGCACCTAAAACAAGTCATGCGACTGTAGTCCCTGGGTTGCTGTCTAGACCTGACTTCAGGTGTGTTTTTATCAGTCTCAGTATCTGTCTGGTTTTCAGCTGTAGGTCGATCAGACTGTGTACTCTGGCTGTCTGCAAAAGACACTTTTCTAGTCTCAGATGACCTACGCTCCTTTTGTCTCTTATTGAATTTCTCCTGACCAGGAGAGGCAACCAAGGAAGGATCAGACCCTGTTCTCATTGCTAACCGAGCTCTATAAGGATCAAGTGCATTCAGGCTAACTTGTCCCGGTGAAGCCGTATAGACCCGAGCTACAGCCTCTCTCGGGGCTGGGCTTGCTGCTGCTGAACCTCTGAAGGCCAAAGATGGCTCAAGACTCTCCTCTGGTGTAGGAGGTGGACGGTACTCACGTTCCATCAGCACAGCCCTTTGAATATTCTGAGCGTCAGCAGCCAGCTCCCTCAGAGACTTGTATGTCCTACCAATTACGTACTTCCTGTAATCAGTGTGCATGTTACGTAAACAACGCTGCACTTTATCCTCCTCGGACACTTGAACCTTGAGCCTCTTAAAAAACTCTGCAATGACAATAATAAATGTTGTTAGTGGCTCATCAGGGTGCTGAGAACGGCGCTCAAGCTCCTGCCACAACATTTCCTGGTAATTAATGGCTCCAAAATCTCTCATCAAGGTCTCAGCAAATTCATTCCAGTCAACAAAACCACCATAGAATTCCCACCACTGTGCCGCTCCTCCCTGAAGAGCATTTGGCATACTAATGGTCAATAATTCTCCTGGTTCTCTACCAAATGATCGCGCATATCTCTCAAAGCTTGCCAGAAAATCAGCAGGAGATGATGCATCATTATGGCCTGAATAGTGAGGCAGGTCCATCACATGCGAAGGAGGTGGCTGGAAAGGCCTAGGATTTCTCCTATCCTGTGTCCATCTATCATTGCCAGCTGGGAACCCCCCAGCTCGGACATCACAGTCACCTCGAGCCATGTTACTCTGTTCCTCCGACCAGCGTGCCTCTTGGTATGATTTACGTCTACCGTTATCTCCAAGATCCCCACGGGGCAACTCATACATAGGCAACGGATTCTGCATAGGTACCGGAACCTGCCTTAAACCATGCACTAAATGAGATTCTCGTGCCGTTCCATCTGGCACAATTGTCTCTCCCCTGTTCACATTAGAACCAGGCGCCTCATTGCGAGTATCTCGTCTTTCAGGGGAGGGTGGTGAGTCAAGTCTCACCTGGAGCCGAGAATTCCTCAACTGAATTTCATGCAATATATGCAACTGCTCCTGACTTAACTCATCCGAGGCCTCACTTATACTACGTCTCATGTTTTCAGCCTCCCTAGGTGACATGTAACCCAACATCACATTCACCGCTGACTGTGTAACAGGAGCTGACCTTTGACTTTGTGCATGTGCTCTCACCGACTCACGTCGGGATATTTCATTTGGTAGCAAATAGGGTTTTGCATGACCTTGAGTTTGACCTTGATCTGTGCTTGCCTCTAACCTTGTACCAACATGACCTTGAATTTGACCCTGAGGCATACTGGCTTGGGTCCTCGTGTCCATACGGCCTCGACCTTGCACTCGACCTTGAGTACTTCTCGAGTCTATAGATCCTTGACCTCTGACTTGACCTTGAGTCAAGCTACCTTGCAACCTCGGGTGTGTTATCTGACTATACAAGCCTTGCTGAGTCTGACCTTGAGTCTGACCTCTAACTGGCCCTGGTGTGACAACACAGCGAGCAGGCATAGTAAGTTCTGATGTCACATCTTTACTAGCAATTTGACCCTGACGAGGTACACTCTCAATTATTGGAGCTTGCCGTGTAACTGCGGGTTGGGACTCAATTTGTGAAACACTCAAATGGCCTTGAGCCACTGATTGCCTCTCTCTTGGGATAACATTATCGCAGCTATTTTGCATGAACAACTGATATTGCCGCTCTCCAAGAATTTCCCTTACTTTTCTCTGAGACTCCTGACATCTAGAGACAATTTCAGTAATTTGCCTCTCATCATCACCCGTCAATGAACCAGGAGAAAAGATTTCCGACACACTTTGCCCTTGAACTTGACCTTGACTTCTAACAGCTATCTGTTTAACTGAAGTCTGGTCACCATCATTTCGAGAACCCCCCGTCTGCCGACTGCCAGCCGAGACGGATTTTTGTGACTGTGAAGGTTGCTTAACCTCAGGAGCAAAAGCTTGCTGCTGCGTGGCAACAGAGACAGTCTGCGAGGTCACCTGTGGCTGATTTGTGTCAGTCCACCTGACCATCATAACCTCAGGATTAGTATTACTTGATTTAACCCCAGGTCTTAAACTTGAGTATGATGACTCATGTATTGCAGGATTTTTAAGGATACCCCTTGCTTGGGTCTCCTTTGGTTCCTCTAACCTATCCACGGAGCCGACAGATGAGGCAGAGCTCATCATGCTTTCTCCCGGGAGTTGAGGAGGGATCATGCTACTGTCCCTACCATGGCCTCCTTGAGCCTGTGGTGGTGAGTGTACAACAAGACGGCTCTGCTGGAAACCCAGTCCCAGCAATAGTTCCGCGTCCCTTAAACTCTGCAGTTCGGGAACTTCACTTTCAAATCTATCTGCACTATTCTCAGTGCCCACTGCAGACGCATCAGCGTTGATCAGACGCTCCTGCTCTGCTTCCTCTGAGTCAGGGTCACTCCCTCGACTTCTCTCCATCCTTGACATTATCAATAACTCCAAGCTCAAATCCGCTCAATACGAGATGCGTCCACCTCAACAGACCAGGCGGTGAAAGAGAGAGAGTAATATTGTGTTAAAGGCTTCAAATTATTACTTACAATATTTGGTATAATAACCTTGAACAACCTTGTATTCACAAAGCAACAATTTTATTCCGGCAACAGGCCCCCAACTTGTAACGTTCGCCTACTAGTAATGACCTTACCAAGTCCTTCACACACTAGTAGGGAGTTACTTTCATCTGATTATTTGACTCACTACCTATTTCACCCTCGTAGCCAGCTATATACTCCAGGGCGATATTACAGCCTCTATATTACTCGTATATATCTCAAGGCTAAAGCTACTAGATAGGCAAGAGTCTTCAGGAATACACCGAATTTGTCATGGTACTTTAATATTTATTGTTGCTTTGGATAATACAGGTCAGGTAAATGTTAATAAAATATACAGAAAATAGCCCAGAAAACTCTTTGACACAATATGTGACAGAAATATGAAATTTGAAGTTGAAATTGAGCAAAACTTTACTTTAGATTAAAGAGAAAATATCAAAATATGGATTCACCCTCTAAACGTGGCTCGACCTTGACAGAGGCTTCACGCTGGGGCCTGGCTTAACGCTTAAAGCTTTCCACACTAGAAAAGCTATTAGGAAACTATAGGTTTCCTTGCGCCCAATTGACCTTCAGACAACCTCTCACTGAGGAGCTTTAAAGCGGCTTATACACGCTCAAGTGCAATACCAGTGACCTTCAAATGACCTTCAAGTGAAGGTTTTGAGAGCGGCTGATGACTCGCTCTGGTCTTCAACCAGTGACCTTGACTTGACCTTCAAGTGAAGGTTTTGAGAGCGGCTGATGACTCGCTCAGATTCTCAACCAGTGACCTTGATTTGACTTTCAAGTGAAGGTTTTAGGAGCGGATTATGACTCGCTCAGGTCAAACTATTATGACCTCTAGCTCACCTCTGAGTGAGACCTTGGGAGCGGCAGATACTTCGCTCAATGTCAACTGGTATGACCTTTGGCTCACCTCCAAGTGAGACCTTGGGAGCGGCAGATACTTCGCTCAATGTCAACTGGTATGACCTTTGGCTCACCTCCAAGTGAGGGCCTAATATTTGCAAGTTCAACTTGCTAGGTCAGTTTATTAGGAGTGTGCAGGCCACACTCCCCGAAGCCAGTGATCTTTTCTGCTCGTGCAAAAGCTTATATGCATCCAACAGCATAGGAGGGGGCTAAGCCACGCCCTCTCAGCACTCAGCAGCAGCGTCGTCTGCTAGAAGCTAGGGCGCCCGCAACGCCACCATAGCAGCAGCGTCATCTGCTAGAAGCTTTGGCGCCAACGACGCCATCTCACAGGTTTTATGTGAACCACTTATAGAATCATATTTTTATAATTACCATAAAATATATCATTATATATTTTTACCCATGCTGAAAATAATACATGATTAGTTATATAATTATTATTACTATAATATTCTGATTTACAATTTAAGCAACTTTTATTACCATTTATAATAATATTAACCTTATAAAATTGGTCGATGATCGTATCAAAACTTGGCATGCATATTTACATTTTATATTTAACCCATTAAATAATACTTTAAACCGACAAAAATTATATGGATATTTTAGATTGAAATATGAAGAATTCACTAAACATAATTTAAATAGCTGATGGTCTTTAAATACTTCAAATACTTACAGTTTGAGAACAAGTTCACCAAACCCAGCCGGCAATAACATATGACTCAACGTCAGCAAAAAAAAACGAGACAAATGCCGCGCGATGTACGCTCGCTTGAAAAACCCGCACAATATTTAAACACTTTAAATACCATCGCTACAATGTATAACATCAAATCACCCATGCATGTAAATTCCACTGATTTTAAAGAGCATGAAATTTGATAACTTCTAAATTAAGACTTTAAAGATTATTATCCTACACATGAAGTGATAATTTCTCTATCATCCAGTTTAAAAACAATCCCACGTTGTTATGTATATACGCGTGGTTTGAATCGATAAAATCTCTCAGAAAAACATAAACAGTGTATCGCACACAAGTGTTTCAAAGGAGCCGCATTAAAGATTCAGATCACGACATTTTCTAGCCACAATTCTAAAATAACACGACCGCAGCTGAAGACACCGTGATTCAATTGCGATTACATCAGGCTGGCAATGTTCAGCCTGCATATCAAGGTAGCTAGATTGAAAACGACACAAGTCAAATGGCTCATGGACCTTTCCTGGCCGCCCTCTGTCTCTGTCTATTCCTTGAGAAAAAAGAAATAGATAAACGGGAAAATAACTATATAAAAATGTATAAAATAACGCGTATCCAGATTATTACTAAAGACGAGATCTGCATATACACTTTTTAAAATGACCAATTTTCATATGAATCTAAAATTGTATTTAAAATTTACAGACTGTAAAAACACTAGCAAAATTGGCAAAATTTCGAAATTTAGATAGAATATGAACATGAAAACCGGAAACCTCTCACTTCCGGCTATTTTCGGTTAGGAATATAAAATAAATAAGACTATATTATGCACTCCAGAACGCACTTTAATCTTCCTTCACTAATCTAATTCCAGCTCTTACATTAGCCCACTATACATCACTGGTAATATCATTATATAAAACGAATTACGATACATGCTTACTGACATTGTTAATTTAAAAGTTTTCTCCATAGCTCTATAATATTATTATACAACAGTTTGAAATGTGGGGTGGAACAACCCACTGAAAGTCTGCAAAAGAATTAAATTCTGTTTTCTCCCCTCGCCTAATTTGATATTCAAATTAGTTAGCATTATATTCAATAAAATTAGGAAGCAGTATTATATAGAGTTGACGGGTTTAAATTCTCCTAACAGAAGTTGTAGATTCGTACTTTTCTTCAAATGATAATAATCAACAGTACAAAATAAATATACTGAGTCATATCATATCTAGAATAAAAAATACACTGGAACAGTTAAAGGTATACAGGACTCAAATTATAAATTAAAAAGTCATCAATGGACAACATACATGAAAAAAATTTATTGATGCAGAAATGAATAGATGGTACCAAATTATGCTACTCTGAATTTTTTCAGATTTTTTTGAGACCCGGAATTATTTTTAAATAATTAGTGAAAGTCCTGTGATTTCAGTTGGCACCCCTGCAGCCTTAATAAAAAGGATAGAGACTGGACGCCTATTGACGCCTCCAGGGGGCGTGGCCGCACTTTCAATAATTATTTAAAAATAGTTCTGGGTCTCAAAAAAATCTGAAAGAATTCAGAGTAGCATAATTTGGTACCCTCTATTCATTTCTGCAATAAAAAATTTTCATGTATGTTGTCCATTGTTGATCGAGTTGATAATCAACATTCGTATTATTTTTATCAGCGCGCGGTACGACCGTGCGAAGTTACGCTGTAAAGAAAGTCCTTGCTGACGTCACAACTTCGATTAGCATTGAGTTGTGACGTAGGCAAGGACCAAATTTTTTACTTTGCACCGCAACTTCACAAGGTCGCATCACGCGCGGCTAAAAATAATACTAATGTTGATTATAAACTCGAGTAACACTTGGTGTCTGTCTAACTTGTAATTTGAGACCCATATACCTTTAAATGGTGTTTTTAATAAGTCCCTTACAATTTTCTTACCACTGACATTAATCCTGTTGTCCCATTTTATTAAGATAGCACAGAGAGTGCATCAGCGTAGGTAGGTCGTAACTTGTTTATAGTGTAGGTTGATTTAGCCAGGTGAAGCCTTGAAATCAGGACTACCTACACGATCACAATAGTACATTAACACGTCAATCATCGCGCGAAATTTACCTGGGCGTATCGTTAATAAAACATCATTGCTCTTGCCTATATAAGATACGTTGTCTAGTTTCTCCTACGATAAAAAATTTACTGTATGTTTAATGGAAGTTTTGGTCTCGAATACTATAAAAAAGAAAAGTTTATAGTTTTTTCAAACAATCATGCCATTGATAGTAGATACTTGTTTGCATCTGTATGGTCGAAAAGTCAAATAATTAATATATCTGAAAATAATCATATAATACGTACTGCAGTACATTAAATTCATATAGACTCGAACAAAAAGACTAGTATATTTTATTTATATCGTGTATTATTTTGTCCCAATATATCAAATCAAAGGCAGAATGAAAAAATTACATGATATTATACTCAATTTCAATAGAGGATCTTTAATATATATAAATTTTTTAAACCCACTAGCACGCTTAAAATCATTTTGCAAAACGCTGTGACGTCATAGTCAAGCAACGCCATTCTTTATGCTTACGTTTTAAATATTTACATGATCATAATGATATCACATTTTACAGCACAATTTTAAGGGTGTTAAAGGGCTGTAAAAAATCAGAAATACACTACACGGACAAAAAATTTTACTTGGCAAACTTGGTAAGAAATACACTTACTATCTTTTTGTTGAATTGTACAGCAAATCTTGTAAATTTTTACTACGGGCTTTGCAAAATTTACAATCTCAGCATTGTAAAAAACACTTGGTAAAAGTTTACCATTTTGTAAGTTATATTTACAATGTTTGCAAGTTAGCGCTAGCATATTATAACGTCATAAAATGTTACTATCAAATGTTAGTAAAAGTTTACCACGTAGTAGCTAAAATCTACAATGCTCGCAAGTTGATGCTAGCATGTTATAATGTAGTTAATTGTTACTCGAGAATCTTGGTAAAAATTTACTATTATAAGTAGCTGATGTTTACAACGTCCACAGAACGTTGGCGCTAGCACGTCAAACGTTGTAAAAAGAACATAACTGAATTGTAAAATCTTACCAAACGTGGTAAAATTTTGCAAACTACAACATCCTGTTTTCAAAAAAACCGTTGGCCTTCTTCATTCGGCTTCTGTGATTTGAGCAAACTGGTTGCAAAAACTTTCTGTGCTGAAATATATCTAATTAAAAGTGCTCCAAGTACCCCAGGAATAAGCAACTTATCGAGAAATGACTATGATCATCAAGCTGATCATCAGGCTGATTATATTATAAGGTAAGCAAATATGATAATTTGTTGATTTTTCTTGTGTTTTAGAAGTATGCAATGTACATCATACTATAATACAGTCGAACATTACAATTTTTGTAGAATTTCTTTGTTATTTCTGTTTAGTTACTTTAATTTGTCACAGGAGATATGTATTGCAAGTTTAGATATTGCAAAATTCACTACTACGTTCACATGACGGTGTTTAATAAATATCCGTTGACGACGCCTCATAAGAATAACATGCACTATATCACACAATATCCGTTGTGTACGGATCCGTATTAAACAGCGTTATGTGAACGTAATTGTAACTTGTAAACGCACGTCATAGTACGAAAGGACTACAAAATTGGAATACAAAAGTACAGTGTACCATATCAAAATTATTGTTGGATAATGTAACGTTCATTGCATTAATTGTACCGAGTCTAATTATTATCATGTTTGCAGGACAACGATGCGCAGTTTGGTGTGACATCGCGATGTGGGATGAGTATTTTTTGTTGCGAACCGCAGACCTAGATCGCACTATCACCTTACAACGAACTATCCACGGCGTCGTCGGCGTCCACGAACATCAGTAATCGACCCTCGCCCCCTGATTGACCCCCACGGCATCCACGACCCACGACTGACCCTCGTACGGTACCCTCGCGGGGACATTCTTCTCTACACTGTGGGTACTGTACTGGAGATACGACAGTCATCGTTTTGTTTCAAAAGACTTACATGGATTACATATAATTTTATTATTTAACATTTTAAAGTGATTTGAATTCAAACTTCATTTTTTTGTAAATCTGAGTATTCATCATCCAATAAATGCATTAACTTAATTTCTCAATTTTTTTTTTGTAATTATAAAAAAGTGTTCCCGTCCTTAATAATTTGTAATTTTAATTAACTTATTAGCACTCGATGATTATTTTAAAGTATGATATCAAATACTTATTTTTAATACAAATTTCTTGTGAATTATGTGTGTGATCATGTGATCAATACATGACAATAAGTAGTAGTAATAAAAAAAAAAACATTATTTTTAACATATTTAGCTCTTTTAAGTGAAAATAATTTTTTGCGCAAAGATTCGGTTTTAAATTTTACATACTTATTTGTTACTAAAATTTCTAACACTGATTTGCAAAGATGAGGTCAAACTTCAAGTCCGGATTACTTTGTTGATTTTTATTGTTGCATCAATCGAAATCAACAAAGTTAATCCGGACTTAAAGTTTGACCTCATCTTTGCATATAGGCGGTAGATATTTAGTAACAATCAAAAGTATGTAAAATTTAAAAGCCTAAGGTATGCAAAAAATTACCAACATTTAGTTAGTAAAATCCTGCAGTAAAAGGAAGAATAATTTTACTAGCACTGCCAGTTAAATTTTACCAAGTTACTGACCTTCTATTTTACCAACATGCCGTAAAATTTTACTACGCAACACATTTTTAACTTCTACATCATCAATGGTGTAATATTTTACTGCAAAAGTTAGTAAATTTTAGCTACTTTTCAGTATACAAAATTTAGCAAACTCAAATATTAAGTTTTTACACAGCTACTGTCTTAGTGAGATTCGACCCGCCTTTTGTTAGTAAAATCTTACTAACCGTTGGCTAAATTTTTTGTCCGTGTACTTGAGGTCCTTTATCCAAACCAAGTATATAACAAAATCCACTGACCAAAACCATATTATAATAAATAATAATTATATGCTGCTGAAATACTCTTGATGGATGGTTTACGTAACTATGATAAATATGAGCAATTTGACAAAAATTGTTATAAAATTAATTAATAAAAAAGTGAGAAAAAAATGCCTGTATAGTTATCATTTTTCTTTTCACATGAAAATTTATTATACCTATATAAGGGCAGTTTACATTTATTATAAAACAACAATATAATTCACAGCAACACATGTAATTTCCATATAAATCACTATAAAACTTGGTGGGTATTCTCACATTTTCACAGATTTTTTATAATAAAAAGGTTTAATCTGGAACCCGCTGCGATAAGCTTTAAAACTAAAGGCTTGATGGACATAATATATTAAATACGATTACACAACAGCATTACACTGTGATGTATTATTTATAATTATTTAGCAAAGCCGAGAGAGTAAAAAGTAATCCTCTTTCATATTAAACACACACAATAACACGGTTTTGTTTCATCCGAGCTTGTCACGATATACTTTAGAAAGTTCAGCAGGAATTTTTTTAGTGAATATACACGTACAGTGAGAGTTGTCAGAATATACGGAGATAACGTAAGTACGGAGGAAGTTTGTACAAAGAAATACGAGCCAGCACGCCCACTATAAACATACTTTTATTGCACTGGGTGTAACAAGTACACTTCCGGACGTCCTGAACGTTATGAAGGTTGTCACGAGGTACATGAAGACGTACATGGTGAACAGCAACTCATCAATACATGGCACTATCAGTAAAATATAAGTGACCGAAGAACTCCAGAACCATGCATGTAAAGACGAGAAAAAAACATTAAATGTGGCCATTAAAAATTATAGAGTAGTACATAACATTTTATGAGAGGTAACTTTTTAATTGCTGAGGCGCACACTAAAGTTTATAAGCAAAGTTGACTCCGTTATTATTGCACTTACTTATAACTAATGTTTGGAAAATTCTGTCTGGATTACCCGTACACTCCATTCAAATATAAATGTCTGGTCCGGCTATAAAGCCCCGTATAGCCGTTTTTTTTTAACATTTCTTTTTAATATAATGTACACGTGTGCTTGATAATTATCGTATAAGAAACTCTAATGGCAGCTGCTGCTGATTCAACATTTTTGATAATTAGTGTACAGCTCGGACAGCATGAAAAACTTTACTCCTTCACGAGTTAAGGTAGAGATAATATAGATCAGCTGGCCCAATGCTAAAAAAATCCCATTCATAAAAATTACGAAAAAAAATTAAAATGTTCTCCTCTACATCCCCTATCAGTAGCTAAAATATCAGGTATACAAAAACAAGCTAGTTTTCGAGTTATTAATTTTTAAAGTTGACTAATTTGATTAACATGGAGAAATAGAACTTCCATGTTAAAGTAGTCAACTTTAAAAATTAATAACTCGAAAACTAGCTCGTTTTTGTATACCTGATATTTTAGCTACTGATAGGGGATGTAGAGGAGAACGTTTTAAAAAAATTTCATAATTTTTATGAATGGGATTTTTTTAGCATTGGGCCAGCTGATCCGTATTATCTCTACCTTAATGCAGATCCAAGAGACAGTCATTACGTGCATATGACGGTGTTCGATACGTATTCGTTAAAGACGGATTGTGTTATTCTTATGAGGCGTCGTCAACGGATCCGTATATATATATTAAACACCGTCCGTCAAGTGAACGTGGTGAAAGAGATGAAAGAGATACAGATTTGCGATTTTAGGAAAAGTTAGAAGGTCTATCACAAAAAGTTCAAGGTCACCACAATGGACAATTTGCATGACATTTTTTTAATGCAAAAATGGATAGAGGGCGCAAAGTTATGCTACTCTGATTTTTTTCAAGATTTTTTAGAGATCGCGCGGGAACTTTTTTTAAAAAATTATTGAAAGTCGATTTTATGACGTCACGAGGAGTCTGTCTTTAAGAAAAGGATAGGGCTAAACGCCCGTGACGTCAAAAAAATGACTTTCAATAATTTATTTAAAAATAGTTCCCGCTCTAAAAAAAATCTGAAAAAATTCAGAGTAGCATAATTTGGTACCCTCTATATCCATTTCTGTAATAAAAAAATGTCATGCAAATTGTCCATTCCATACACTGCATGCATATAGCAACGCCTACAAAGAGAACACTGAGTGTTTTGAGATGTATACACTGAAACATTTGGATAATTTCTTCACCTTCAACACTTCATACTTGCATGAAACATTAGTGTAATAATTCATTGTAACAAAAACAACTATAGTTACTATTTTAGTTTGTTAGAGGAAGCAATTTATAAGGTCAGTGTCCCTTGTTAAATAATTCGTGGTTCTATTTTTAAATTTTAACTTCAATTACATTCCTTCACTGCGGCTACTTTTTTATTGAAGTCTCGTACCTCGCCTCATTAAACGAGAACGTAAATTCCCAGCTGTCGTACCTACGAATGTTTGCCTACGCCAATGTAACAAAACGTACAGTATACAAAACCTCAGAGTAAACCAAGGAGCACTGTAAGATCTCTGGTTAAACGTTGGGTTGCATGTTGTTTGGGAATATAATAGTAAGTATAATATTCTCTTACTATAATATGCAGGTCCTTTTCTCAAAATTTATTGAATGGAGCAGTAAAATTTTTGAATATTTTTTTCCGAGTATTTTATATTTAATTTTCTTTATTATTAGATCTAACACTGCATGAAAATCAAAATAGAAGACAGTGCATGTCAAGTCATGTTTTTTTCCAAGATTCACGCAGTGTTAAATATTTATATGACGTCACGCAAGGTTTTATGGGTGTTGAGACCGGGTTAAAAAAAAATCGGAAAGAAATTTACATTATTTGAACCAAGTAACTTAAGTTTTCTTGCACTTGCAAAGTTATACTGAATTCACTAAATAAACATCGTATAATACGGGGTTTTAGAGCACCAAAACAACTCTAAATCCTATTCTTTTGATACAAGAAACTCCCAAGTGTCTATTGTTTATTTATAAAAATGACAAAACAGAGCCATCTGCTCCCAACAGAGCGTCCACTCTGCGAAGTATGTGCCAATTTCACGCACGACGTCCCTCCTATATTGAAAATTAAGTCATTCCATGCAGGCCAGTCAAAAATAACACGCGGCGACAGGAATAGATCGTACTACATATACATCAAATATCAGAGACATCTGTCTGTATCTTATGACGATAAAAAATTGACAAAAAATCAGAAGGTTCACAGTTTCCCGAAACGGCAGCGCCGCTGTCATGTTACTCATAACTCAAAATTTAAAAAAAATTAAAAAAATTAAAATTATGTCGATCGCTAAAGCTGGTATTACACGATATAATTATTAATCGCGTACAATTTTTTTTCTTGCAAGAAAACTCAATTTATTTGTATATGGAGATAAAATTTTCTTGTAATGATAAATTGTGTGCAAAATTGTATCGTGCAGTTTAAGGTACTTCCCATGGTACTCCATGGAGCGATGTTGAGCTGGGCTTGACGGGGCGAGAAAGGCGCTTTAATATCATATAGTGGCCACGTTGGTGTGGAAAAATCGTTTTCCCGCAGCAATTAAATCCCGCCACGATTTGTTCACACCAACATGGCCGCCATACAATATTGAAGCAAAAGTGCGCGTTCTCGCCCTGCTCAAAATCGCTCCATCGCCCTGCTCCGAAATCGCTGCACCTTTAACGCAGTCTCGTCAACAGGAGCTTCAAGTCAAGTCAGCTGATTTTGCGGTGTTCCCACCGTCCCATCCAAACCTATGTAAAATAAAAAAATGAAATAGCTTTTTTATTGGCATTAAAGAAATTTTTTAGAGGAAAATAAGTTCTTGATTCATTATTAGAAGACTTCCAAATGGAGGGTAGGAGATGGTTTCAAATTAATAGCTTTAATAGTTACTGAGAAAAAAATCAAATTTTGTAACATGGTGACTTATGGAGAAAACTTTCCCGCCGGGGAACACTTGAAGCCTCTATAGGAGCGTACAGCAACACAGCATGCAACGATCCATCGAGTTCAAGCAGCAGTACTGACCACTACTGCGCGCCGACCATGCATGGCTGCTCACCACATTTATCAGCTTATCACTCTCCCCCATTATGTTAATTAATTCTAAAACATAGCACTATGATGAATAATTACTATGTACGTTTGTTGCGGCTGCATTGTCTTTAAAAGCACATCTGATGAAGAGAAAATAAAATAATAATGTAAAGCTCCGTAAACTGTATAGCACCATGCAAATTTCGAATTCATTAAAAATATTTTTTATATTTTATTTCAACGCACTACACAATGCAGTGGTGTATTTTTATCGTTTAATTATCAATGTACTTATATGATCTTTCTACACTACTCTTGTTTTATGTTATGTCCTTTCTATACGATATAACAGAAAAAGGTCAATTGATAATATTGCAACACACATTATCGTTATAGCTACATGCTCCATGAATATGATGCATTTGCATCCTTTTATCATTTAAGTGTGAATGAAATTATAACAGAATACACACGATAAAAACACGTCCAAAATGCACTTGTGTTCTTTTATTATTTGCCTATAATAGATATATTATACTTATATGCCTTTTCTACGAGTACGCTAACTTGTTTCGATTTCCGCTGAAAAAGCTATTATATTATCCGTGGTAATTCTTCGCCTCATGCACTTTTGTCCTTTTACTATTTAACTATCAATGTATTTATGCCTTTTCTAAACTAACCTTAATTCTCACTTAAAAAAGTTTAATTTACTAAAAACAAACGATAATTACACGGCCCATGCACTCGTTGGCGACTCTACGACACTTTTGCTGCTCCAGTATCGTCTTAAAATAACATAGACGCCGGGAATAGCAAGCAGTAAGAGACAGGTTTAATATAAATTAACATCTGGGTCATAGAGTCTAGCACCACCGGAACTTGGGAGGATTTTAATGAGCAGAAAAATTAAGTGGAAAAACTTTACGACGAACACAATTTTGTTAAAAGTCTAACTTCATTTTTATTATATCTTAAAAGTAATTATAGCTTTAAAGCTTTTAATTTTATTATAACTTTTAGAAGATAACTTTTTTATATTATATGACTTATGGTTTCATTAACTATATAGCATGATACTTGATACATTATTAGCTTCCTCTCTTGAAAGAGTATATAGAAAAAAAATATGCAATATGATATAGAGAGAGACGCAATTATTTTTTTTGCAATGATGTACACTTCACGTCTTGGAAAATTTACAATGTAATATCATCGGACGTTACTATAATCTATTGCAAGGACATTTTCTAGGGCGACGACTATGCAAGAAAAACTACAAAATTACTATAATAATGTTTAGGATTACATATAAAAATAATTACATGCAAAATTCCCCTTAGAAATGTATTTCAAAAAAGGGAGAAAATATCAAAATAAAAATAAGGAAATTTTGCATTACTTTCTTTGTACTTCTTTTTTCTCCAAACTTTCTTAAAAGAAAAAGCTGATAGTGTATCAAGTATGATCACAGTAATAAAGCAATAAGATTAGTTCACTACTTCATTTCTTTATGATTTTATTGCCTACAATAATTTAATAAAAAAATTACATATGATGATAATGTCTGTAAGTCATCATAGTTTATAAAAAAAAACTTGAAATATCACATGCAGAAAACTTTAAAAATTTACAGTTTTTCAATAAAGTAGTGGAAAATTACTATAATACATCTTAAAGTTTGAAACTAAACATAAAATAAACCACAATACTTAAATTGCAAATCTAAGCTACGCAAGAATCACAACTTTTGAAGTTCGGAGATCAACTTTATACTTCTACAACTATAGTTGATTGTTTATAATTTAAGATAATTGAAAACAGACTAGAGATAAGAAGTGACGTATTATATCAATAAAACATCACAATATAACACATGTTACTCATTTATGAGAGTAAACAATACGAAAAGTTCGAGGCAGAAACTTGGGCCAAAAATAACATTATTTATATTTGTCAAGAGAGACAGTGTTGTGACACTTTTATCTGACTGTTGCACTTCGCTAGTAAACAACAGGCGTTCCACTCCGCGATAAATGTTATAATTTGTTTGTGTTGGCGTCAAGTAATTTTTCACTAAGGAACAACTAAATTTTATTTAACAATAATTGCTCACTGAGCTTGAATAATTTATCTTTCATTTTAAATAGTAATTCATTTAATCAATAGCAAAATACGACAAAAGTATAAAGAAATGTAGTAATATGTCACGTAAAAAGGAAAATTCCAGAAGCGCAATGGAAAACTACATGAATTTTTTTTTTATTGCATATTTGAATACATGACCTGGAGTTATACATTTTCAATGTTTTTCAGATTTTTTTTTACCCTCAAACACCCTTAAAATTGTGCCTTAAAACACTGTTACGTATGTATTTAATACGCAAGCATAAAGAAAGACGTTGCATGACTATGACGTCACAGCGTCTTTCCCCTCGATTTGAGGATGTTGAGGGTTAAAAAAATCTGAAAAAATTTGACAATACATAACTCGAGGTCCTCTATCCAAATACACAATATTTTTTTTTATAAAAGGTTTCCATGAAGAAAAGCGTGAATATTAATTGACAATCTACGGTTAAAAATTTTAATGCATAAATTAATAGAGGGTACTAAATGGAATATCGACCTCAATTTTTTTATTGCAGAAATGGATAGAGTGTGCAAAGTTATGCTACCCTGATTTTTTTCAGATTTTTTACAGCCCTGGAAGTATTATAAAAAATTATTTAATGTCATTTTCGTGACGTCACGCGGCGGCAAGCCCTATCCTTTTCTTAAGGAGAGGCGCCTCGTGACGTCCAAAAATATTTTCAATAATTTTTTAAAAATATTTCCAGGGCTGCAAAAAATCTAAAAAAAAAATCAGGGTAACATAACTTTGCACCCTCTATTCATTTCTGCAATAAAAAAAATTGAGGTCGATATTCCATTTGGTTACTCTAATTTTTACATCTAATTTCTAATCACGTCTGTCTGCAGGGTAAAAGCGAGAGGGACCTAAATCTGTGCTCTGACCGCGCGGTGTGCAGTGTGCTACACAAACGATTCTGGGGTGCTCCCCCGATGATCGAGCGACTGTGCAGGTGTCCCGGACGAATGGAGTGTCCAGCAAAGTGGGCTGAGGGAAAGGACCATCACAGCATGTACCTCAACACCAGGGCGCAACTCAAGGTGAACTATAGCTCGTTCAATTAATTAACGATAGAATAATTGTATCGGAACCCAGAGACCTCCCATGTCTTAGGCCAGAAATTCGACAACAAATTGCAGTAGTTTTATATTTCTAGGGACGTCAGCACCATGCAATTAAGCTTGCGCGCTACAGTGGCGCTAATCGCGGAAAGATTAAACTACTGCAATATTTTTGTCAAATTTTGGTCATAAGATACTAGGTCTCTGTTTGTCACTAATTTAGGACTTATTTGTTGATGACATTAATTATTATCGAACCTCAGAACGCAATCACAGTCAAATAATGAGAAGTACTGATGAAAAATAGTTTTGTTAGATATATCATGCAATTTTATAAACAATTTGCATGTATAATTTCAAATAACTCGTGAAGGAATACTACGGCATATATATACATAATTAATTTATTGATGCTATATTATAATATATAAATATGCGTTTTGAGAGCACGCATCTACTGTTAATTTCTGTGCCACGATGTTACACAGTATAATCTTTTTATCTCTTTTAACCAACAATTTTGGTGTCCCACAGTTCTGCAAGGACGTGTCCAAGATGAAGAAATGTCGCGCCGGGGGAAACTCCCTGACTGTTACGTCACGTTTCATGCCCCCTGACCGTTTGAATCAGACCCCCGCCACCAAGGTAACCGTGGCGCTGGCGTCGTGCGTGTGCCCCGGACCTCCGGCCCCCAGACATTGGCAGCACAAGGCGCATCACAAGCGAGACTTCGGCAACGGAACCGTAGAGTTGGTGGATACCTTCTCGTGCGCGAAGGTAAAGGAAGGATACATCGCAAGTTTCTTCCCATCAGCTAGGGACGGTCCTCCAGTATAGGAAGGCTCTGTCACTTCTGTCCCATCATTATGGACAACCAGAATGATTTTTTTATTGCACATTTGAATAGTCATTGTTAGATGACTTAGAGTTATGTATTGACCATTTTTTTCAGATTTTTTTTTAACCCTTTAACACCTTCAAAATCAAAGGGAAAAAGGCGCCGTAACATCATAGTCTCAATTTGGCACTTTTGTATGCTATCCCCACCCTAACTAAAATTTGCTATGTATAGATAACAATTTTTGTATCTATTTGTTTTGGGTAAAATAATAAATAAAAAGTCATGTAATATAATTTAATTAATTCAACATTATTAAATTTCAGCTGACGCGATGTGAGGCCCACGAATTCTGCGGCAACGTGCGGGCTGACCATTTCTCATCCTACTATCGCTGCTCGTGTCTACGCGGCTCTCTCTGCGTCTTCTCAGGTTACGAGCAACCGAGAAACGTGTCTGAGCTACTCTTCACCGGAATGGCTTACAAGGCGAGGTGTACTCCATACCCCGACGTCAACAAAATTCACTGAGCATGCGAAGTGTTAACCAGCCAGTATTCTATACTAACAACAACCATTTTACTTCGCAAAGCTCATTGTTATATAAGCAAAGCAATAGCAGTGTATTTTGTGCATGGTTATTTCAATTAAATGGCATGTTTCAAATTTAGATGAATACTGTACTGTGTAATTTAAAATAAGCTTTTAATAAACAATTTGTTTAATTGTTTTGCAAGAATTTGTAATCATAGAATGCGAGTTAAAAATATTAATTGCCATTTATAACGAAATTAATTACTAATTTTGTAAACTTTATTTTCTAATTACATACTTTTTGTCATAAATTGCAAGGAAGCAGTGCTTTTGAGGTGAAACAAAAAAAAAAAATATCACATAACAAATAAATATGATGTTCAATGGGGAATTCTCTTACAACTCAAATTTTAATTAAACTACTATATAATGATAGGGTACATATTAACAATAAGTTTGACTTAAGTTTCAACTTTTTTAACTCAAATTTGGGGACTCTGAAGGGATTATTAGAATAGGGGCAAAGTATGCAACCCACGCGCAAACCTGAAAATTGTGACTTAAAAACTCTCTAGTTAACACACAACAACTGCCTGATATCATAGTTTGAGCGTCAAGGAGTGATTGGCTATAAATTTTAGTAACACGATCGAAATCAGTGGGTTTTTCTACCATAGTATTAATAGTTTTGTCCCTAATATCAGTTTACTTTAAGAGTGATAATCAAAAATATAAATTTATTGCAGGAAAATTTCGCCTGCTAGGCAGCTTTTACGTCACGTTTTGGCGCTAAATTCAAAAGAAGGGAGATTTTTAAAAAATTCCCTTGTCTCCAATTTTGAAAATGGAAACTTTTTTGTTTTGGGACATTTAGTTTCAAGGCATAGAGCATCTGAAAAAAAATTAAAATAAATGTAGGATTCCCCATTCAATAATTAATATTAAACCAAATTTTGTTGAAAACAAAATTTCTTGTTAGTTTTACATCAAATAATATTTTTCCATTTAAAGTAATTTTTTTCTAATTTGACAAAGCTTCTATATTAATGAATTTATAACTAAATTGATGCATTTAAACTATCTTATTTTTTACAATTACTTGCTGGCAAATTTCATTCTTGTTATATACTTAAGAATTTGTTTTGCTTAGTCTTTATTAATTAAAAAGTGGTGCTGATCCTAACGTAGATCGTTAGGGAGAAATTAACATAGATTACTAATTAATTATATAGAGTTATGACGTAGATTAGATAACATTTGGTATCTATATATCACCAGGGTAAGGCAAACTAACTATTTATTATGTTTATGTGTTTGTTCTCCATTATAATCTACATAAGTAATTGAAACTTTTGAAAATATTAAAAATAATTATAATCATTTAGGTTGAATGCTACAATTTCAATTAAATAATGAATATTTATATATAATACTGACATGACTAAAATTTGATGAAGTAATAATAAAGCCATTTGATTCAGAATAAGTAGCAGCGTCAACATATTCTTTAAAATGAACTTTCATATCAAATTGTGCCTTAATCTACACTACACTGTATTTTTCAACTACCTGTGAAATTCAATTTTTTGTTATCAAAATAAAAGAATAAAATAATGCCTTAATAGCATTTTATTTCCATCCTGTATTGTTTCACTTTTCAAGCAAAAATTAGCCAGGATTTCTAGAATTTTAGTGATTTTAAAAACAATATGCTTTTGAGAAAAAAATGGAGGCTTTAAAGTTTTGTAGCCAGTTCTAAAATTATATGAAGTACAGTCTAACAGATCTTAGAATAACTGTAGACACTATGGCGCCAGCTCCAGACAGTCTAAACTGAATGGCGGCACCCATAAGATCCTTAATATTTATTTTCAAGATGTGGTAGGTAAGTGGAATCTCACTGACAAGTTAAAATGAAGCTTTTGGTAATTACACATAAAACGGTGGCTGAAAACAAGTAGAGACAACATTCGCTGGCTGAAAAAGGCACAACACTGACCGTCATATTTAGTTTGTATTTTGTCGTGAATAGGATTAATTTGGCCAGTGAGACCCATCGTTACATACCGTCTACCAATTACTGATGACATTACAAAGACATATCATATGACGGCCAGCAGATTATACCTACGAGAACTACGACTACACAACGCAAGACCACATCCTACCTGAGAGGACTGCGAGGCGATGGTACACAGGGTCGGGATCAGCTCTTCTTGGAAACGGTCCGGCCACAAGATGCGAGTGACGAGCCCGCAGCGCAAGGCCTCACTGGCAGTTAACTTGCGGCACCCGTACAGTAGCTCACTGGCCTGCCAACATAACAGAGACTGTCGTTTAGTTGTGTCTAGCATTGAATGTTGCACAGAAAAATGTTGATTTGTGTACTACTTTGTATAATTGTTTTGATGCTTTTGTTTAAACGTCCAGCACTATTCTTGAGTTTAAGTTGTCTTTAATAAGGAAGGAAAAAGAAAGAGGAAACATTGTTTTTCAATTATGTTACTTAATTTTAAAGTTTGAAATAATCTTTAATTGATAACAAAATGCTTACTGACGGACATATAACCATATTTTTACTGAGTATCTTACTGCTTCACTATACCATACAGGAAGGCATGGGTTGTCCCTCGTCTGCAATAATGAGCTATCCTAATCTGCCTACCACAATCATGTGTACTGTAATATTGATAGGACTGACAGATAGATGGCTCATTATTCTGGACGTAGGACGATATGTTCTAAGGACCTCTGACAGGTAAAAATTACTTCCTGTTCCAGCTGTTTCTTGTACAAAAATTTGTTGGATACAATGGACAACATGTCTGATCCAACAGGTAGTTTCATTGCTTCAGTTGTGCTGCGTCCCAAATGTCCATTCTCGCCTACTACCCTACCCTTCCCTACAATGGCGGCGAAATGTAGGGTGCATCATATGCGCCCTACTTATATAGCGGCCATATTGGAGGGGAGGGAAAAGTTCATTTAGGGCCCCTACAGGGGACGAGAAAGTGATTTGGGACGCAGGGCCAGATTTTGTTACAAGAAACAGCTGGAACATTAGTATTTTTTTTTTTTTTCACTTGGACTGTTTCTCCACTCACCATGGCGTTGCCCAGCACTGAGGGAAGAGTCAGGGTGACCGCACCCTCTGGCACTTGACCGAGCTTCGAGTAGGGTGCGTAGAAGGTTGCCTTGTCCGAGGCGAACACCATGTCGAAGTAGGGCAGCATGGTGACCCCGAGACCCACCGCTGGGCCGTGAACTGCGGCCGCGATGGGCTTGTTGAAGGTGGCCAGTGCTCTCAGGAACTCCCTACGACATCACAAATCATCAGTGGCGGCTTAATGGGATGTGGGTGAAAATTTCAAATAATCTTTGTGTTACCAAAATTGAAACACAGAAAAGGAGGGGTATTCAAAAAGGAATTTAGTCCCACTTTATTCTTGATGTTTATCCTCGGAGAAAAAAAGACATTAGCTGAATCAAAATGCAATTTTTAACATTTTTTAGCACTGATTTAGCCTATATTATCTACCCTTAGGTATTCTTTGTGAATCTACCCTAAGGTATTCTTTATGACACTTTTCATCCCTTTCCCTAAAAAAAATCCATTTAAATTTTAATCGTCGCTTCAGCCATACCTTAAAATTTTTAAATTATATGCCACTAGACACCATACATGAAATCATAACACATGTCAGAGAAATAATTATTATTAAGTGTTTAAAGGTGAACTGAAGGGATTGCTTTTTTTTCCCTTTAGCCTTATATTACCTATCCCATCCATCTGCACTAATTTTTTCATGGCAGATACTTATTGTGCTACTGTAGGACAATTAGTGAAAAAGTGAAGTTGTGGCTCGCGATCGCCACTCTCTCGGCAGTTTCCGCGGTCGCTCGTGTGTTTTTTCACCGCGGCGAGTTTTAAGTCAACCAACCGTCGCTGATACGTCACAACTTCACTTTTTCACTAATTGTCCTACAGCAGCACAATAAATATCTGCCATGAAAAAATTAGTGCAGATGGATGGGATAGGTAATATAAGGTTCCCTAATGGAAAAAAAAAGCAATCCCTTCAGTTCACCTTTAAGTGTTGGTTTTATTTTAAATACAGTACCCAGTTGTATAAACTAGTACACTGATTAAAATTAATATTGTTCTTAAAAGCAAAAATAATAAAATAAAAAAATTTGCAAGTAATTTTTGATAGGACAAAAACATGTATGTACTGTATGTATTGATATTATTGAAAGTTTCCACAGTAAGTATCACGTGAAATGGTATTTACGTACTAAAAACTCACTACAGGTGGTTCAATTAGGTTATTGAAAATCATAATTATGCACATTATATTCTTTATATTTATACATAATCAAAAAGAATACCGGTATATAAATAAATTCAAAAACAGGAAAAATCATAAGTCACTTAACTACTTTCAATGTTTAGGGATGGGCGAACCAGTGAAAAATATTGATATGATTAGATCCACCCAGATATCAACCTTCTGACTTCCACTCACTTGAGTGCCGATGCGAGCTCCTGTGCCGCCTTCTTGCGTCTGTCTGCGTTGGTGTGCAGCAGAGAGTGAACGTCCACACCCTGACAGAAGGAGGAGCCCGTCGAGGAGAGCAGCACCACTCGGCAACCCTCGTCTCGACGGAGCTGCTGGAGAGCGTCACGCAGCTCTCGTAACACCTGTTGATCATATGAAGATGAGAAAAAAGTAGAAGAGATTAAACGGGACTAAACATGAGCATGCAGCAGAGAAATACAGTAGGGTACATCAAGGGGGGGAAGGGAGTCCAGCTCAGCTTTCAAAGTCTTAACAAATCAAAAATGTAAAGCACTGTAAAAATATTTATAAGAAACTGTTATTACTTCAACCATACACTTAACTCTTGATTTTAAAATACTAAATTACTGTACAAATAATTTTAATAATCACTGAAAGAAGAAAAAAAAATCTCAGGTTATATAATGACAGTATGCAAAGCTAAATCAGTCATCTAAAACAAAAGGTGAGCCATGAAAAAAAAAAACGCAAAAATGAATAGAGGGTACCTAATTATGCACCTCTAATTTTTCCAGATTTTTAAAGTCCAGGAAGTGTTGCTAAAAAGTTATTTAAAATTCAGGGTTGAACCGACGCTCCTTTTAGTTCTATCCTTTCATTAAAAAGTGACATCTCCCTCTGTACTCTCAAGTTATCCGCTATCAAGCAAATTTAAACTTTTTTTTTTCTTTTTTTTGCCCCCTCTGCTCAAGCTTTAAGCTCATAGAGGCCAAAACTATGAAATTGTGACTTTCTTAAACTTTACTATGTATTCTATAATGATGAATAAAGAAAATAAATAAAAATTAAAAAAGTTCCCATGCTCTAAAAGAAATCTGGAAAAAAAAATCAGAGTAGCATAATTTGGTGCCCTCTATCAATTTTTGCAATGATAAATTGTCATACATAATGCAAGACGTCCACTGCTACATTATTTGGCAACATTACCAGTACTGTTGCTTAAATTTGAGCTATTCCATTGGCAGGCAGTTTTGGACCACTAGTGTACAGGACAATGAGTCTTCAACCTTTCTGTTAAAAGACACAACCTGCTATAAATAACTTTGGTCTTACCTGTACGTTGAGGGAGTTTTTCATCTTGGTGGATCCTGGCGTGAGGATGATCTGGACCAGATTGTCATAGCGACGAAGGTTGATCTCGCGGTAGCAGAAAGTGCCAGCGCTCTGCCTCACGCTGCTGCGCTGTCTCATCATGTCCTCCCCCTTCTTAGCCAGGCTGGCAGGGGGCTTCATCACACCTGAAATAACACCATAAGTTAAAATTTAATAAAAAATTTTGCAGAGTTTACTACAGTTTTAAATTATCCCACCTTCTAATATTGAGTTCTATACACTTTTGGACAGCATAAACTTTACTCTTGTCTCACTTACTAGAGCTGCAACTTCAATTATAGACAGAGATATGCAGATTTGCAATTTTGAGAGATTTAAGAAGAGCACCCAGTCTAACAATATCAAAATAAGAGTATTGGTACCACGTCCTCATAGATTGGGTGATAATGCCTACAAAAATAGCAAGAGTAAAGTTGGTGGTGTCTAGAGGCATAGATCAATGAAACTGTTCTGTAATACAAGAACTTGATTCCTAATTAATGAAGAGAAAGTTTGTCTATACTAATTACAAAGGAGCAGACATTAAGGGTAAGGGAACGCCAGAGTTGCGCCGCGATCGCAGCGCCTCTATATCAATATTCAAATTGTCCCACTCTAAAGATACCACGCAAGTCACGGCAGTTTTATATTCAATTTATTTATAAATAATGAGTTAAATAATAACTGATATGGCTGTTTTATTTATAAAACTTTTTTTTCATTACTATAAAACATTTTTGGAAAGTTTTTACTTTAGGTGAGTGGATTATAAGCGTTGTTTTGGTTCATTAGTCAGCCTGTTTCATTCGCCAGTTGTTTAATGGCCGACCAAAAAGGGGTGTGTGAGACGTGCGAGTGTTAAAAATCGTGCAGTTATTATCAATTTACGTCGCTCCCACTCTCATAATTGTCTTTTTTTTTTGCTGTGAAGGTTTGTCCTAGTGCATTAAGTTTGTTTCTAGTTTTTTTTAAAAATCGGACGATTGGATTATAGAATTTTTCTAATGTCACTGAAATGCAGCGTATGCTTGTTCAATAAATGGGTTTAGTTTCAATACACGTAACTCGGAAACTAGATCGTATTTGTATTGACGATATTTTAAGAGCTAATGAACGACATAGAGGAGAATATTTTAAAATATTTTCGGAGGAACAAATGAGAGTGGAAAATTTAACATTGGTGGCGTTACCTTACCCTTAAACACCTACTCATCTTTAATAGACATAATATTGAGATCTTTTTCTACAGTTATTTACTGTTACTATAGCATCTTTATAATTTTTTTAAAAAAAATTGTAAACTATTTTTTTGTAAATACAGTATTAGCTGAAAAATGTTCACATTCTGCATTATAATATAAAACTTTGGATCTATTTGCAAACTCAATGTTCATTGAATATTTTGTGTACCTAATTGACTTTATGTCCAAATAAAAAGTTACATGTAGTTATAATAAGATTAAGATTAATAATCTAAGATTAATTAAGATTAACAAGATTATTATAAGATTGGAACAGAGCTATACGACAGAGACCTCAATTAGTGCAAAGAATGTACACTCTCCAGATTTTACAAACATAACTACTGCACCGACCGGACCACAAAAAATGCCTATACACAGGCCTTTTGGGTGACTTTATAAAAGATGCTTGGCATCAAGGTACGAGTGATAAGAGAACGCAGTATCGAGTGACCTTCTATCAGTCAACTTTACAGATATATAAAACACATTGTTGACGATACCATGTAAACAAATAGGCATTTTTTGTGGTCCCTTCAGTACATTATCGAGGAGATAAATTTACTCACCTCCGCTGGAAGTTGATGGTGCAAACAGATTAGCGTCTTGCTTCTGATTGGTGGGTGGGCTTGCCGGGGTGACGAACACTGGTCTTGGTGGCTCCTCCTCCCCCACCATCTCTGCAAGCTGAGCTTCCAGGGTCTTGAGCGTGATGTCATCTTCTAGCGAGATCAAGGTGGACTCGGCAGCAGCGTGGACTACAGAGGCTTCGTACGGCTTGCTCTCTAACTCCTTGCGCTTCTTCCAGGAGGGAACATAAACACGTTGTTGCTGTTTTGTCACCTCAAGACCAAGTTGGAAGTTTTTTGACATCTCATCCTTCAATTTATTCTTAACTGCAGCACTAATTTTAGATTTCTTTTCAATAAGTAATTTTTTACCAACATTTTTTAAATTTATTTTTGGTGTTAATCTTAATTCTTTTCTTTTATCATCATTATTTTTATTATCTAAATTTGGTGTTGATGATGTACTTTGTACTGGTAATTTCTTTTTACCTTTATATGTTTTTTCTACTTTTTTAATAAAAATTGGTACTCCTTTTTTCTTAGGTCCTGGTATTATTTGTAATGGTCTTTCTGAAGGTAAGTTAGGTGCTTTATCGAGATCAAAACTTCTTCTATTTGGGCTAGGGGAACCGCTACGACTCGAGAATGATGAACTAGAAGAATGACGACGAATTATTCTTGATTGTTCTGCACCTAGCATCATTTTTGGAGAGAAGGGGAAGTTTGGTAGAGGTGACCTGGGTTCACTGGGGGTTAGAGAAGGAGGGGAGGTAGGAGGGGAAGCTTCTGTCTTACGTCTAGCTCGAGGTCTTGAGGGGAAGTTGACGGCTCCGGCAGAGCTCAATCTCAGGACGGCGTTCTTCACCAGCCTGGCCTTTAACAGCAAGTCCTGGCGGCTCTTCACGGTCGTCCTGGCTCGCGACTGACGGACTCTCGAAGTGGCAGACTTGCTCTGCTTCTGTCCGTGCTCTGCCTCATATATCATGTTCACTGCTCCTTCATCTCCAAGCAACATATCCAGCTCTCGCATCTTGGAGCGTCGTTTCTTAGCACTACCAGCTTCAGAAATCTCAGAAGGAGCTTTCTCAAAATCTTCATTTGGTGGTGTTTTTATATCTGGGAATACTTTAGGACTTGGCATACTTTCTTCTTCAGATTTAATTTGTTTACCTTTTATTGGTGTTAATTTTGGTGGACTTTGTGATTTTTTAGATGTATCGCCATTAACTAAAGGTGATTTCTTAGCTTCTGGTTTTAGTTTCTTTACTACCGGACTTGCCAGTTCACTCTTACGTTTCTTGGTTACTTTCTTTTGTTCAGACTGAGGTGTTAAGGCACTTTCGTAAGTCTGTATTGATTGGTCTACCTCGTTTTTGTTGTTGTTCTGCTGGTTCTGTTTAGCCTCCTGGGTGACCTTTGGAATTGACTTCCTCTTGGGGGGTGAAGTTTGTCCCTCGATGCCGCCCTCGACTTTGGGCTCCTTGGTGGACTTTCGGTTCCTCCTGCGAGTCTTCATTGATGGCAGCTCGTTGAGTTGCTTCAATGCCAACTCACGTTCAACCTGCAGCAGGTAACATCAAGTTAAGACACTATACAGTATTTTCTTGTGAGAAACTTTAAGCATTTTTTATCAATGCAATTTATAATCCTCTCATTTACACTATCCTTAAAAAGTGACACGCCTCCAGGGGGCGTGGCCAATACTTTCAACATTTTTTTAACACTATTGTAGTGTAGTTTTCGTGCTCAAAAAATGTTGAAACAAGTAAGAAAATAGCATATTTTTGTTCCCTCTATATTGACTTCAAGTTTTACCGGCGGAAAATTTTTCTCTATAAGCTAGAAGAAAATATATATATTTTTTTTTTCTCAGTAACTAATAAAGCAATTAATTTGAAACCATCTCCTACCCCCCTATTTAGGGGTCTTTTGATAATTAATCAAGAGTTTATTTTCCTTTAAAAATTTTCTTTAATAACAAAAAAGGAATTTAGAATTTGATCTTGTTTTTTTACATAGATTTAGATAAGAAGGTGAGAACACCACAAAATCAGCTGACTTGAAGCTTTATTTCTTTAGGCAAAAATAATTTTAACTGTCCAATTTTTTTGGTTCTATATCCCTAGCACCCCCTTCTTTGTGATCTGTCTCTTACCAGAGGGTCCAGCTTCTGAGTGAACTTGGAGAGAGGCACCTTCTTGTCCACTTCCTCGTCTTGTTCCGCCTGTCCCAGCGGATCTGTCTCCACCGTCGTGCTCGTCTCGATCACGGTCTCCTCCCCCTCCATGGGAGGACACACCCCCTCCGTCTTGACGGGCGACGAGGCAGGACTGGTGAGGCGGTGGGCCAAACGCTGCGTCAGCTTCATCGCGAAGAACACGTCCTTCACCTCGGGGGGTGCAGGCAGAGGGTTCCTGCGTAGAGACCTGAGAGAAGGGAGAGAGTTAGAGGGATGCAAAACACATGAAGAATCTGTAAGGAAGGTAGTGTTAAAAAAGGGTTGAAAAAAAAATGAAAATAACAAATAAGGACAATGAAAATGTACAAATTTAGATTGATTTATTGATTGAATTTTTAATTGGCTTTAGGAATCTTCTACCTAGCCATCGGACACCTTCAAAAAACACAAACTTTACCCCTTGTCTGTTTGTGAGTGTTGTCGGTGTTAATGAACTACAGTAGAAAAATTTTAAAATGACTAGACTCATTTTACTTTCTCCAAAATTGCAAACCTGCATTTTTTTTTTTTTTTTTCCTCTCTCTCTCTCTCTCTTAGCAGTAGTTGCAGCAAATTTAAAAAACATCATAATTTCATTGGTCATTCCTTTTAATACTGTTGAATCAGCCCAACAATAAATTTATTTTACTGTTGAAAGTGCTGCCAAATATACTTCTCTGGTAGACTCTTTGTTAATAAAATGGCGGAACACAATAAGTTTGATAAGTCTAGATAACACCCTAACTTATCTGAATCTGCAAGGATGGTTGGGATGGCATGGGTAGTGCTGAAAATATTTATTTTTGAAACTTTTAACTACATGCTATAAACAGCTGCAATGCATTAAATTTGAATCTCTCAATAATATAACCATATTTTATTGAGGACATAAAGGACCAACAGATGACTCTGTGTACAGAAATTTTGACTGTTTTATTCAAGGATGCGGCAATACCTACAGCATTGGGAGAACTCTAAAAACAACAAAAATTATAAAAAAGCCATCACTTCTGAAGCTGACTTTTTTAATACTTGTCTGAAGGCATGTAAGAACTAATTAAATGTTGTCAATTCTGTAAAATTAAACTGTGGCTGCTGGTAGTGCATTTATATTATTTTCACAATGTTCACAATGTTATTCAGAAACAACAATCCTCGTTTGAGCTCGCAGTTTCAATTAGGTTCTCCACCAAAATTTATAGTCTTTATATAAAACATCTCAAGGGTTTTTTACAAAGGATTTTAAGCGAACATTTTGGCCTACAAATATTGATTCTCAGATTGAATTTGAGTACAGAACTGAAAATTTCTAGGCTACCAAGTCGTTAATCTCTTAAACTTCCACCCAACTAGTCCTCCGTCCTCACCTCTGCAGTATCTCTTGGGCGATCTCATCCTGAGTTACGATCTGGCTCGTCAGGTTGCGGTACGGCACCCTCACTCCGAGACGCGGTTTCTGCAGCCTCCTGCCGCTGGCCACCAGGTCCTCGGTGGGGTCATCGATGTTACGTCCCATGACGTGGGGAGGAATCAAGTAACCGGTGTCTGGCACAACAGCGAGATTCGGGTTAGGTTTAGGAGAAGGGCCCTGGGCACTCAACGAGCGTGGCATGCTGTAATCAAAGAGATAACATCAGTACTGAGAACTATGATACTTTTGCATGAATTACGAGGACATGAGTTCAAATCCTTAAGTTTTTAAGACTTTCTAGGCAAGACACGAAACTGGGTCAGTTTTCTCATGAAGTAATTGATGGAATTACTGACCATCCTAGCTGAGGTTTCTCATTTTCCTGAGTTAAAATAAGCAAAAAGCTGAAGTATTACTTTACTGTGGATTTACCTCTCGCTAGTGGTTACTGGTTATAATAAGAGCACACCTAATATCTATCTATGTCTCACCAGCCCTTTAATCCTTCACCTTTTCTAAAACTTTTTATATGGGAAGAGAGACATTGTCACAATCGGTTATAGTTGTTTTGCTTATCATATTATTGTATTCTTGAGAGAGATGCTCAGAGCTTGGCAAAGTTGGCAAACAACAGCAACCCTTTACATCTGGTGTAAAGATGGAAAAACCCTGATTTTAAAAATGCAGAGTAATAGAGCATAGCCCCCAGGCACTATTGACTGTGGTGCTGTCAACCCTCATCATTTGAGAAGTTAGGGCTTCTCCACCTTTACACCAGATGTGGAGGGTTGCTGCTTCTTGCTGACTTTACCAAGCTTTGAATATAGCTCAAGAATTTCACAAAATAATTGCTCACCACTGTAGTCATGCAAGTGATTTTAGCAAGTTTGTAATATTGGCACTCCTCATGATGAGCTCGTTCCATTTAACTGGCTGCTGAACCTTTAACTACGTATAATTCTTTCTGTGGAAACTATTATATTTGTAATGTTTGCATGCACTAAAATCATCACACCCTTCAAGTAGCTACATAATAACTTCTATTAAACTTTCACCCATGGAAGCCAACACCTGGAAATGTACTAAATGTACTATGAAGCAGTGAATACAAGCTTTTGTAAATGGCAAGTTGGAAATTGCAAACTCAGTAATGCCCTCTCTGATTTGCCAGTCGAGTTGGGCCTCACCCCCCCCCCCTTTTTATACCCTAAGGGGGCATTTACAAAGGTTTAAGGGTAAGATAACACGAACAATCGATTGTTGGTAGTCCCATTTGATTAACATGTAAACCTTAGCAACCTCATAATGATTCTGATTTTTTTTTTTTTTTAGAGATAGTTCTTGGCACCAAAAAAATATGGAAAAAATTTCAAAACAATCGGACGATCCAATTTTTTTCAATTAATTTCTTAGTTTAGGTCTCCATGGGAAAGCCCTATACTGAAAATTTAAAAAATTCATTTAAAAAAATTGGATCGTCCGATTGTTTTGAAATTTTTTTCCACATTTTTTTGGTGCTAAGAACTGTCACTCAAAAAAAATCAGAATTATTATGAGGTTGCTAAGGTTTACATGTTAATCAAATGGGACAACAACAATCGATTGTTCGTGTTATCTTACCCTTAAGGCCCGATTTTAGGCCCAATTTTTCATGTCAGAATTGAGCCTTAAATCGGGCTTTCAGCCTTTTTTTGGCTCTTAAAAAGTTGTGACCTATGTTTGGGAGCAGAACAAAAAGGTTGTATTCACTGCTTGATAACCCCACCTACTCAACGCCACTAACGTACCACAAAGTGCGGCTACTCACACAAGACTGTGGGATGTTGATGGCCTGGTTCAACTGGTGTGATAGGCTCGCTCGTTACATACTGGCTCACATCAACTGCAACACACCACACACCGTTAGACATGCACTGTCGTTGGTAGGTGGGGCAGTACCTTATTATGTAATGTTAAAGCAGGGGAACGGCTTTGATTTTTATATTTTTGTTGTATTGCTGATGCAACATTGTTCACAGTGCTCTCTTGGGCTCCTAATACCCATTCTGCACGCCAGACACTCAAGTACTGTTTCTAAGTGGGGTAAGTATGTTGTTTGCACATCATTTTGCGGTATTAATCACCCCAGCGGAGTACAGACAGCCATTTTCCTTTCCTCTCACCAATTATATTATCTAGTAGTCAGACACCCATCCCAAGTCACGAGAAGGTTGCCCTGTTCGAGATTTGAACTGGGGACCTCTCGGACAAGAGTCAAGCTATCTAACCAATATACCATAGAGCTGGATCAAAAATGTAATTTTGCAACAAAAGAAATGCCCCTTTTTTCTCCTAACCCAACTTCTGGCAGTTAAACTTTCAACTGCCAGAAGTTGAGGGAGAATAGAGAGGGGGCGTTTTTCTTTGCTTGTTTCTCTGCACCAACAATACTACAAAATATAAATTCAAAGTCAACCCTTCCATGAATTTTTATTTTAAGGAGGGGAGGGAATATTGCCACTATCACCTTTCCTTCCTCTCTTTCCTACACACTAACTACATTCGAGCGGCCAAGATGTCAAGATATTATTACAGTGAAACCGGGCTACTTTGATTACTTTTAGCTGCATTATTGCCTATAACTCGAAAAGTAAATTTTTGTTGTTCATTATAAAAATACCTGCGGGTAGGGCTCAGCTAGCTCTATTAAAAGACATGAAAGCTGTTTTATTGACCTAAAGCATGTCTTTTTTGAAAAAAATTATTAAGGCTGATCAAAGTTACCCCGCCAACGGGGCTATATTGATCAGACTTTATAACATGTACGATTCTTGCTTATTTTGTATAAAACACAAAATAAAATAATCAAGTGAAGTGCTTTGTCACGTTGAAGTTAGTTAAGAAAAATTACTCTACGTTTTCATATTGTGTCACCGGAAAGCTACTCTGATGATATTTTTCCAAGAAATAACACAATAACGGGTAAAATGAAGACAAGTTTCGAGTAAAATCATAGCATTTACAGAGCAACATTTTGATGTATGCATACATTTTGATGTTACACTGACATAGCATTTTTATAAAAAGTGTCATGACTTAGCTAGGTTTCAAATTGCTACCCCAAGGGAAACCAATAATATCAATCTAAATAAATACATTCTACCGTACTGTACCTAAGTTTACAGCTTGCATGACTAGCAATAAGAATTTGTAAATCTGCAATAAGAACGTGTAATACTATTTGTATACAACAAAAATAATAGCCTAAAGTCTTCATGTTCCGCCAATAAGGACAGCCAATACAGTATCAACTTCCTATCTATGACTGAAGATATTCCATACACAAAAATTAATTTAAATGTGCAGTTTTCTTACGTGTTACAGTATCGTAACATTTGAGGACAGGATTTCATCCTAAATGTGGATTTTATAGCACTTTAGCAATTTAAGAGCGCACCATTTTTAAAATTTGTATTTTAAGGCACCGTTCAGTATAATCACTAAATCTCCTTTTAATTCAATAATGTTCAACAATTAATATATTTTTAAAAGCATTACTCTATGTATGATACTACTGAAAATACATGCAAAGTGAGCAATAACATATTTTTCTTGAAAGTATTAGTGCAGAACAAATCTGAATCCTATATCTCTGGCATCCAAATCACCAATTTACACAAAAATAACAAACATATTTTGAATAAAATGTAAATATAGGATGAAAATACAACGAGAATTTGTATTGTAGTATTTTCAATCACGCCCATTAGCAGCTTGGACTTTGAACTTTTACTCACCTCAATAATAAGGAACATGCCATGTGACTCATATTATGAGAATACAATAATATGAATTATATATTTCATGAAAATTAAAGCAAAATTTCAATTTTAAATGCTAAATAATTAAAAACATCGAAATTCAAAAAATTAGGTTTGAAGAAAATCCAATAAAAGTCAGCTGACTCCTAAAAGTTAGGCAACCTTTTTAACGCCACAAGTTCCTTGACCTTATAAAGCAAGAATAGCGGTGAATTTAGCCATTTACACATATAAAAACAGCAAATATTTTGTACTTTAATGGAATATTAACACCACAAATGTTATATCATTTGAAATGCTAAAATTTTCATCATTTTAATTTTTCATCGAAGACCGCGATTCCTAAATTATTTCTTAAATTATCAACATAATGCTTTCAGAAACCACTTGTAATGAAAATAATTAAAAATTCATGAATATATTAAGTAGCTTATATCCCTTACGTAATTTTTATTAGCAGATATTTACGATTCACATCCCAAAAATCACGATTAAAACCACCGTAATAAAATTTTATCCGGTCATGTTGAATTTTTCACATCACAAAATGCTTCCTTCCCAACCACGACAAATTTTAAACACATATTTCAACTTTAAATACATTAAACAAGAACTTACCACGATGTATATTATGTATATTAGTATTCTATAAATGTGATTTTATATGGATAATGGATCTAAATAAGGTAAAAACAGATTAAAACATAAATAAACGCCAAGTAAAATTGCACACGACTTCTTAGCGGAAATGTGGCGGCACTTTATTGCGCATGCGCGACCAACCAACAAGAAAAATGATCCACTTGCAAGCTTGCGAGTTGCTTGCGAGCTTGCGAGAGAAAGAGAGAGTTGAACGAAATAATCACTTCAAGTTTTAATTAATTATTCAATTTATAATGCATTAAAACAACTTATATGGATAAATTACAATTAAATAATTATTAATTTATCATATTCACGAATTCAGATGTTTTTAATATGTACAGAACACTTCAAAAATTTATAATTTTCATCATTAAAATGCTTTAAATTTATGAGAGAAAATTTTATTATTGCTGATGATCCGACCGCGCGCTCTCTCTCTCTCTCTCAGTCCTATAATTAGTATAATTGTAATGAGTAATGAATTCTAATGTACTGGTATACTACTATCCCATTACGTACTGAAGTAATAAATTTCATAAATATATAATTAGCTTAATTTTACAAAGTATTTAAACGCATAATAATTATATATATTAATTATATAATAGCTTATCTACTTTAAAATTAATTAATTATATAATTATAATATAATTTAAATTTTAATTTAAATAATTAAAAAAATTATGAAAAGTTAATTAATATTAATCAATATTAATTTTATTGACAGATATACGCGTACAATATAATTCACAACTATGATCATCAATCATATTATATCATTCTTTGAGTGCAATATAGGGTTCAATGAAAATAATTTAATAATAATTAACTGCATACGCATGCATTAGTACCCATGTATGCACTTTATAAATATATTATACCGATAACAGTACAGGAAGTTGAATTATTTAAATAAAATATATTATATTGGACTCGTGACAGTCGTGTGAAAAAATTATACTTCTAATTTTTAAATTCTAAATCATATAATAGTTAAGAGTTTTTAATTATAATTGACGAATATGATATTTGAATAATATTATATAATTATGTTAATTACTTTTCATACAAAATGACATGTAATAATACGTATATAATGTATATAATAATATACAGGCGCGGATCCAGAAAAAAATTTCGGAGGGGGCTGCCTCCATAAGGCCAATGTTTAAAAAAAAAATTGAGTGGGGGAAATGCCTATATTGCCCATGTTAAATCCAAAATTTCGGGGGGGGGGGCTGCAGCCCCCCAGCTCCCCCCCCCCTGGATCCGCGCTTGATAATATATACAATATGTATTCATTTTTTTATGTATAAAATAATCCTCTTTTTATATACTGTCAATTTAGCATCATGGTATATATTATGCATTTATGAAAATCATAAAATTATATTTTATTTCTTATAATTATAAATCATATTATTTTAATTATTAATTAACAACATTAATTAGTATTTATGGTACTGAATTAAAAATAATTGGCTTTATATTATTAATTATGTAGCCAGTTTTTTCATTTGGATGTGGGCCTTAATTCCCCCCTCTCAATTATGAAAAAATACTAATATTCTGAATACCCGGCCCCCTTTTTTTTTTCTTTTTTTTTTCTTTTTTTTTTTTTTTTTTTTTCTTTTATACCCCTCGCCCTCTCTGAATATTTTCCTGCATTACAAATATATAAATATGTACGTACACCATTAATTATGTTACCACACTGAATTTATTATATTGCAAAATGATATACAGTCAAATTAATTTGAAATTCCATCCCGGACGTAACCGGAAGTGTGAATTTCCTGTTTTTAATTCAGTTTCAAAACTTTGCATAGCGTTTTGTGTTAAGAGTATTGACCTATGTGTGAAATTAATGCTGAATTTAACGAATAGGAAGCAGAAACCTTACACTTCCGGCTACTTCCGGAGGGAATATTTAATAAATTTAACTGTAATATAATGAATAAATAGAATTTTGATGTCGTCATCAAAATAAGCTTGAATTTGACTTAATACATTAATTCTTATCTCCCTCTATCGCATTTTACTTTGGGGCTTTTGTGACCTTGAATTTTATGATAGCTAATTATAACTTAAAAATCATCATTGAATAAACAAAATGTTTAGTATTCTATTTTAACATCACGACGAGCAGCTAGTTTGAAGTATTCAATATTTACTTACAAAAATATTTAATATTTATAGAAATTTGTCAACATTTTCATGAAGCTAAACAAATTTCAACATTATTATTATTATTAGAGAATAAAATGAAGAAAGATAAAGTTTTTACTCTCCGTTCGTTTCACTAGCTTATTGTTCAAGAATTATTATAGATTAAAATTATAACCTTTATAACAATAACATGTATTTATGTGAATTATGTGCCATACATTTAAAATATGATCTTTGGATTTTCCTTTTCCTGCATCAATAGTGCTCGTATTATAATTACATAACATGTAATCTTCTTTTTATTCCAAATTAATTTAAAATTTATGTTAATTCAATTATATATAATTATGAAAATCATTTTTCTTATGCATAATAAAATATTTTATCCATGTTATCTCATAAATTAAAACAGGAGAAATAAAAACTGTGCACATTTTTAATATATCAAGAATATAAAATCCAAGAATTTCGTATTTACAAATTAAATCACTCCAATTGCAATGTATCTGACATTTTAATGATATTAACGTCAAAAATGGGTTGTTTCTTGCTTCCAGCGTCAGTCCGCACCCCCTGGCGCCTGCAGGAAGATCAAGTTATACAACCCGCATGTCCAATTTGGACGAACAGTTGCCTAGCTTTAGGGGGTTTTCACATTTTTGTTGTCTAGCATTTAACTTGTTTTTCGTCGTGTTTCAGTCATTGGTAGCTGGTTTGTAACCAAGGACATCACTGGCCGAGACGATCCGAATAACTCCCGAGCGTTTCCGACAAAAATCAAGATAAATGTGACGGCTATATATGGCAAACTGGAAGTTGTAAATTCTAATTATCAACTTAATTTAATTTTGATCCTGCATAATTAATAAATCTCAATGTACAGTTTATCAAATGTAAGATTACCACCGGAAGTGAATGGATTTTGGCTAAATTAAGAACATGACAAATCTAAAACTTTGCAAGTAAATTAAAATCCCTCATATAAATCTCTTTACAAAATCTTAGATGTTTCATAATCACATTTTAGCCAAATTCCTTCCACTTTCGGCTACATCCAGTGGTAATTTTACATTGGTTGAACTGTATGTCATTTCATATCATTTACATATAGCAATAATAAATGACGTTTTAAGAAGAATATTAAATTTATTTCTCATCTTTTTATATAATATATAATTATGTTCGACTGGCAGTGAGTGATCGAGTTGTAGGCTTAAATGCAGGAAGCATGTAATTTAATTTTCATTAATAAATCTCCTTGTATCTTATGTTATGAATGAAGAAATATAACAGATATGAATACAAAAATAGAATTTATGTATACATATTATATTTTATCATGAAATTTATGTAGTTGAACAATTAAGTTTTAATATTATTTGTAGAGTGTATTTAGAAGTGCAAAAAAAATTGTAATTTTGGCTGCTTCCGGGAACAAAATATTAAAATAATTTTACAATGACTATATAGTAATAAAAACTGCAAAATGTTTTATTAATAATTATATAAAATAAAGAATAAAGACACAGCTTTAGTAATTTTTTTTAAAACAATGAAAGTATATTTCAATAAAAAAAATAGTATGCAATCCTATATATATATATATATATATATAACAATTATAACATAAAAAAATTAACATTATAAATTACATATTTTTAAATTATTTACAAGTAAATATCGTGATGGACATAGATGATTAAATTATTTGTTATAGTGTATTTTTATTTCTACAATAATTAATAAAATATCCAAGTTTGTAAAATTATTTTGAAATCTATTAAAAAATAAAATTTAAATCTAATTAACTTGAGCAAAATTGCGACATCATTCCTCTCTTTCTTTCACTGGTAAACTCTCTAGCACAGGCTCTCCAGTAAATACATGAATGGGTAAGGTCAAATTTGCCGGCCATTGTTCGCCATGTGACGTCACAAACACAAACATCCTGGACGTATCAATATTAACAGAAGGCATAAACATTTTCATATGATCATAACATGGTGAATTATCAAATACAAATATACATTTATACGGAGCTAAAACTTGATAAATTCTCTCCCTTATCAATGTTCTCTTTCTTTTATCTACTCTTTTATCAGAAATTGTATCAATAATTTTAAGTCTGATAGCTAGATCTTGAAAATCATTATGTATTGAATTTTCACAGTCTGCGTTGATCCATATTGTATGATGATATTTTCCAGTTTGACTTTCTAAACATTTTAATGCTAGTTCAGTCTTACCAACACCAGGGGGTCCTATTATTGCTACATCAATAAAATGACTTTGTTTTTTCAATTCTGAAATAGTGCAAACTTGTGACAATTCTCTAATTCGATCATAAAACTTTATCATAACTTGTCGAGGACTTGTATCAATTATTCCTTCGACTAATGTTGGTTGCAAGCTATCAAATTTCTCCTGAATTGATTTATAATCAATATAAGTACCATCAGATTCTAAAATCCAATTTTGAATCCATTTTAATAATATTGGATATGTTTTTTCACAATCTATTCTAAATCCACCACAAAATTCATTAATTTCACTTTCAACTATTTTAATTAATCTTTTTTCATTTGGTTGATCTGTAGCAAATATAAAATCTTTTAGAAATTCTAAAACTAATTCTTTTGGCATTTTTGTTTCTTCTACTAATCTCGTAACAATATCATTGTCTTTAATTTCTTGTAAGTTTCCGAAGAAGATATTTGGGTAATTGAACATTTTGTGGAACTCACAGTCTACGGTTTCCAAGGACTCGAGACTCTTATTGGTGTAAAGGACACAGATGTTCCGTCCTTCATCTTCAGGCAATTTCACGTAGGACAAAAACATGTCCTTGAGATTGTCCTTGAGGACAAATTGGTTATCCGTGTTCTCCAAATGTTGCTTGACGTACAAGTTCACCCAACTACCATCTTCTTGTTGGAACCTGTAATGGAGAACGGTGGTGTTTAAAATCATTAAATCGATATACGTATAAAATATTATTCTATTATGATATGAAGAACAAATTACGTTTTATTGAGTAATGCACAGCCCTCGTCTCGAAAAATTTCCATTTGCAGCCTTGTTAATCACTACCGCACCCCGTAAGAATAATATAGGGTTTGGTGATTAACAAAGCTTCAAGTGGTGAATTTTCTAAGGCGATGAGTATAGGGACCGGATTTTTAAGCTGTAACGTTTTTTTAGAAATGAATAGCACATCAAAACTAATGAAAGATGTCCACGAATCATGCATTTTTATGGCCAAAATTAGCATATTTTTTACAGCTTAAAATAAAAAGCTTAAATTAGGGGTTACGGCTTAAACCAACAAAATGCACTTTTTTTCGGCTTAAAATGCACTTTTTTCCCAAAATGCAGGAAAATAGATCAATTTTGATTCAGTGAGGACGTAATAATGTATTTGGTAAAAAAAAAGTTTTATAATGCTGCGACTTTTCTCCTCATACTGGCTCTAGTTATTATACTATGGTGCAGTCACGATCGCCAATTTTCACCTTTCGTGCGTAAATTCGTCCAATTTTTATCCAATCACCGTGCGTAATTGCTGTCACGTGACAATAATTTAGGTATTTACAAATGTAAATTCTATCGTAAATAAATATTTTAAACATATTTTATGGTATTATCTTTGCAAATATGCAATAAAAACCAAAAAGCCGTATCAGGCTTAATTAACTTTAAACAGCTTAATGCAGCTTAATTTGCACAATTATTAGAGCTTAATTAAGAGCTTAAAATAAGGTTTTTACACCTTAAAAATCCGGTCTAGCGATGAGTGTAGTTATTTATTTTTAAAATTAAAAAGAAATGCTCGGTCGCTACTGCACCATAGTCGTGGGTGGCTTGCCATTTTTTTAACTTTAGAAATAAATAACTGCATACAACAAATGAAACTTTATTTTTCCTAAAAATATTTTTTTTTATATTGTCATACATTTTAATCTACTACCACAATTTGCAAGTAACAACAACTGTAAATAATTTATCAAAATTTATTAAAAATTACGTTAATTATTTAAGGCAGAATATGACGTTTAAATAATCAATAATACATTGAAATTATACGTATTTTAGTTAAGTCACATCATATTATATTTAAAATAACTGAAAAATGTTGACAAAATCCACTATGTATTTGAATTGATTTTTAAAACAAGTACTATTTTAGGGTACAAACTATTTTATATTCCTTCCATTTATCTGAAATATTATTAACCTATTTAGTCTTTATTTTATCTAAGACACGATTGCAATTTATGCAATTTCGATCCAGTAATTTGACTTTTCCAGTCACAATTCTCATCTAATTTCATTGAATGACCATGCAAAGATAGGCACTCACCTGAAATACAGGTCCCCCAGGACCCCCGCCGGCTTGAAGTACGCTGCCAGCTCGAACCCTCTGAGTTTGTTCCTCACTCTCAACAGCAGGAGCATTAGGAGATGAGTCAAGTAGCCGTCTTGTTTGGGTCGCTCCCTCCTGGCGTGGGTCTGTCAATCGATCATAAAGTTTAGTCGTATAATATTTACCACAGAAATGTACGATCTCTGTTCACGTTTAAGTATTAATTAACTTAAATATTAGATACTGAATGCGTTTTCAGTACTTTTATTTTTCACCTTAATTGTATTAATAAGTACTTATTTTTAGGATTCAGTACATTAAATGCGCTAATTGTACTTATTTTCAGTACTTTTCACACTTTTAAGTACAAAATAAGTAGTGATTAAATGAAGTCAAAACAAGTACAAAAATTGTACTTATAGATTAAGTATCTAAAAATTAATTATACTCATGATTCTCATGAATGCAAAACAAACGTTTCAAAACTGAAATACAAAATTTCAGAAAGTTTACATTTCCTGACGGGGTAATTTTCTGTCGTACGTCACGAGGAGTTTGTGATACAAATATTGACTTTATATACATTTAGCATAAGGCCTGTAATTAAAAAAAAAAATGACTCTTATATTATATAATCTGAGGTGCTATAATGATTATAAATTAAATGCCAGTAAATAAATTGTTTTTGTATCTTGCTTTTTATTTACTCAAAAATCTAAATATTGTTTTTAAAAATATTTCAGTTTATAAAGTAAAATGTTAAATTCAGTTTTACGCCTGTAAAGTATGCAACTTCTCTAGCATGTGTTTATTTTATTTTCAAATGCAGTTTTAATAGTATAGTAAGATATGTTATGCTATGAAATCTATACATTTACGTATTTTTTAAAGAAACGAGTGTACAGTATACATATCGGTACATACATCAATCACAGTGTATTATAGCGTGCTTTTTATAGAAAAAATAGCATGGTGTTATTATTATTTCATAGTAAATGTACAAATTTATTTACGATAAGTAAAAACAGCAAATTAGAATAACTATATACAGTTAATCCTATGTTCTTTTTATAATTAGATGGTACTTAAACTTAAATAATTAGGAGACACACATTGCACATTACCGTGTCTAAATTTAAACCATAGAGCTTATATTGAATATATTAAGCTCTATGTTAAAACTTCAAAATATTTGACTAGAAAAAAAGGCATTAAACGAAAAAAAACAATGAATCTTTATTATTTAAAGTATAAACTATAGTGTCAGTTTTCTAACAATGATTATTGTTGAACACATTGCATGCAATGTGCAATTAGCCGTCACATTTAACTTGATTGGGTGCGATTCACGAAGCAGTTATAGACAGGTTTCTAACCACGTTTAGCATCTAACCACGTATAACTAGGAGGTTTAGCACGTAAAACAAGTATAGTAAAACGTGGTTAAGCTAAACGTGGTTAGAAACCTGGCTAACTGCTTCGTGAATCGCACCCATTATGGTTAAAACTGTTCGAAAGTCATTCAACTCGATTCGGCCATCAGTGCATGATGTACTGCATGCTGGGTACCAATAACTGAGAGCGTTACAAAGACGAACATAACCAAATTAAATGTGACGGCTACTGTACGTTCAAGATTACCCTCAAGCTGTACTTACGGCAGTGACGAGTCCCTCGTGCGCCAAAACTTGCGCCACGTCTCGCCACGTTCCACGCATGCGCACGTGGAGCGAGGCTAGCGGATCGTGACCTCCCGGCAGCACTCGCTGTCTCACCCCGTCCTTGTCGCAAACTAGAGAAGAGAGACGGGCGGCGGCGCGGGACTGAAGTGTCTCCTGGGGGTGGAGGAACAGGGGTCAGTTTTTTAACAACTTTCCTCTTTTAATATAATGCTTCATGCATGAGTATTTCGATAAAGTTGAACATTGAATACATTATATACACTGGCTGTCATTTATTTAGGTTTTCGTCGAAAATGCTCGGGATTACTTCGGCTGATTTCGGACAGTGATGTCCTTCGTTACAAATGAGCTACTAATTACTGAGGGCGTTACAAACACGACTAAAACCTTAATAACTATGAAGGCCAGTGTATTTCTTAAGTGACATTAATCAAATGACAATTTTCCTTCTCTCTTCCAAGAAATAATTAAAGCTCTTAGATAGGGGATTTTTTAGGGATAAGAAACTAGAAATAAAAGAGGTTACGTCTCAGCATTGAAGCTGAGGGAACGATGGTCGTAAGTTCGATCCTATTATATAGGCACCGTCAAAATTTTCACAAGTGGCAGTTGCTAAAGAACACCCACTCGTGCATCCGGCAGGTGATTGATGTCATCCTTCATCAACTGCCGACCATGCTGACTTAGGTTTCCATGGTTCCCTTAGTTTTAACCAGGCAAATGCTGGAATGGATTGCTAACAGTCCCAGTTTGGAAAGGGACTCACAAAACCCTAAGCAATATGCTAAGTCAGGTTCACGAAGAGCCGGGAAGTTAAATCCAGTCACTTGTGATTATTACCCTATAACGGGTTCAGTGGTTCAAGCAAAAAAAAAAAAAACTCTGCAATCATCTCAACTCACGTCTGCTCCGAGCCTGGCCCCCGCCAGCACGAACTTGCTGGGCAGCTCCTCACACACGCTGCTCGGCTCTCGTGCGAAGTTCTCCACGGGCACCTCCTCCTCGTACTCTTCGTGCACGATGCGCACACTCACGCGGCGCTCCTGACTCTCCGTGCTGAGAACCTGCGCGCGCAGCCACCCTTCTTCGGTCTGCACCAGACACAACTCGCCAATCCGGACTGTGGGGGAGGAAATTGAATGGATATCATGAAATTTTTTATTGTATATTTGAAAAAAGGACCTCATGTTATATATATGTATTGCCAATATTTTTTCAGAATTTTTAACCCTCTAAAACATTCTTAAAATCGAGGGAAAAAACGCTGTGACGTCATAATCATGCAACGTTCTTTTTTCTATGCTTGCGTGTTAAATATTTGCATGACTATGACGTCACAGATTCTTTTACATCGATTTTGAGGGTGTTAGAAAGTTTTAAGAAAATCTGGACAAAATTGACAATACGCATTATATATAACTCAAGGTCCCCTCTATCCATATAAGTTATATGCATTGCACATTAAAAAAAAATCATGAAGATTGTCAATAATTATAAAGAGGTATCCTCTTTTTAATTAGTTTTATACTGTATTTTAAATAAATTTCAACAAAATGTATCTTGGCTCTAATATATTCTTCAAAAAATATATTCTGTTTGTAACCCTCCTGCCTGCATGAATGTACTTTCTGCTCTCGATGTATTGCATGCATGATGAACCTTATGTTGTATGCCCTGGGTACTCCAAGTGTATAAGAAATAAGTAACTATAAAAACCTTTAAGTGCCAGAAATGCAGAAAACTTATACGTTTCATGTGGTTTGCAAAACACACCTATATAATATTAATAATGTTACTCACGCTTCAGTTGGTCGAAACTGCCCGGGGTTATTGACCCCCGACCCAGCACGTGACCGGACCTGGTGAGCGGTGCTGTCTGGAACCAGAGTCTCCGTGTGACGTCATCGGTGACGTCATCGGGCCACACCGCCATTACCGTGACGTCATCACCGCCAGGTCCGAACTACGGAGGTCGTTTTGTTGATTTTTAGCACCACAAAGGTCAGTTGACAACTTTTATATATTTATATTTTTATATAACACCAATAAACTAAAAAGAGATTTGATTTGATTTTTCAAACCACACCCGTTTCCGGTATAATTAATTGCTCTTTAATTAAAAGGATGACTTCAATGAATGGAAAAGGACGTGGTCATAAAAAAAATATACTTTTAATCATTCTGAAAATAAATTTAAACTAAAAAATGATATAATTAACTCATTAAATTTGTATTATATAGCATGCATTCATTCATGTAATAATTAAGTTAAAATGCGAAAATTGCAAGTAAGTTTTCATTCTTTTAATTAATTAGCATTATTTAAATAATTTATTATCATGGCAGAGGGCATTGTTAACTCGATAAAATTTTCATCACTTGTAAAATTTTGACACTACATTCTGTATAAAATAATAATTAGAATGATATGTATTTTAATTAAAGTGTTTAAATATTCCTCATAATATTTATTTATTTATTTATTTATTTATTTATTTATTTATTTATTTATTTATTTATTTATTTATTTATTTATTTATTTATTTATTTATTTATTTATTTATTTATTTATTTATTTATTTATTTATTTATTTATTTATTTGTTTATTTGTTTATTTGTTTATTTGTTTATTTGTTTATTTATTTATTTATTTATTTATTTATTTATTTATTTATTTATTTATTTATTTATTTATTTATTTATTTATTTATTTATTTATTTATTTATTTATTTATTTCCTCGTGTGGCTGTACATAATACAACATAGAAGTACAAAGGTTTTTTCCTTATTATTAATGCATTATTAATGCACATTATGTTCAAACTGTTCAAAGTGATATACCTGGTAATCTTCGTCATTATACGCGTAGAATATTGAATTTCTTTTTCCATTGTCCTTTATTCTTGGATCATCTGGATCATCTGTTCATATAAAATCAACACGAATATCAGATATAACATTTCCTCATATGTTAACGTTGTCAAACTGTTCAAAGTATTATTTATTTATTGCTTTTACTAGATTGCTTCTAATAATTCATGTACACAAAACAAACTACGCTTACATGACGATGTTTGATACGTATTCGTTGATAATGTTATTCTTATGAGGCGTCGTCAACGGATCGATTAAAGGTAGAGATAATATGAATCAGCTGTTCGACGTAGTCCCCTTTGCCCTCTGATTAGAATGTAAACCTTAGCAAATTCAAAAAAATTCTGAACTTTTTTTCAGAGGCAGATTGTAGTATACCTAAATGCCACATGTAATATTTCAAAACAATTTAACAAGCTGAATAATTTTTAAATAATCTTTCAATTTTCAGCATATTATATTAAGGCTTTCCCATGGAGAGACTAAATAAAAGCTTGATAAAAAAAAATCGGCTCGTTAAATTAAATTGTATTAAAAATTTTTATATCGCTTTTAGGCACTAAAATCTGCCTCTCGAAAAGAAAATTCAGAATTTTTATGGATGTTACATGTTAATCAAAGAGGACTACGTCGAACAGCTGATTCGTATTATCTCTACCTTAAACAGCGTCATGTGAACGTTATATATTGACAGTTAGAACGTTAGAAGAGACCCATTCACGTACTAAGCAGAGCAAGAAAAGCAAGAAGGAAAGAAGACTTGGGTCTAGCCTTTACTTTCAGACCACACACGAAAAAAAGGATACGCGAGCAGGCGAGCAAAGCAATTGCATGCAAGCAAATATAAAAGGTTATTGACTTTCTGCTTGCTTGCACTCCTTGCTTTGCTTTATATGTGAAAGGGTCTTAATAATAAATAACGGGACAAAGCTATCGGTGCAACTCTCTATTTTTGACTGACACTGGATGTGCATATCCTTTATGACTTGTTCAAAATTTTAATTATAGCTTTAAAACATAGAAACATCTGAATGAAATAATAATTACTAGAGCAGTATACTTTGTAAATTTAAGAGTATAGTTATGTCATTTATGAATACAAATAATAGTTTATATGGCTTGTGAAAATTATGTCAAATAAAATACTTTTATCTGTTAATCTATAGAAATTAAAAATACTTTATTATTAAACTATTAAATGCTATAGATATATTTTACTATACTCTATATGTACGTACTTATATGACACTTTTACCTGTTATCAGAATACTTATAAAAAAGATTACACAATCAATAAAGAAATACACTTTTTTATGTTATCATCTTTCAATAAATGTTAATAAAAACAAATTCAATAATTTGTTATCTACCACTCAATAAAATGATTTGATTGAGCAACAAATAAAAATTCTGATTATTATATTATAATATAAGCAATGAATTAAAATTTGAAAACAATAAAATAAAAACTCTAAAAAATATTTGGACATGATTAATTAAATTGAATTACGAAAATGAATTAACATTTAAAGCAAAACGTACCTTGAGAAGAGTCGTGTTTTGTTTGGTTTAGACCCATGTTGAAGTCGCATGTGTTGTCATTCCTTCATTCAATTTGATCTGAAACAATTATTAGTTTTTAATTCTTCAAATTCTTAATTTAAACCTATAAGGGCTGCTCTATATATAATATATAGTATGGTATTTCCATGATACCAAAACTTACGTATGAGCGTAATATAATGCATATAATATATTATTAATAAATACAAAGCAAAAACCACAACTTAAGGAAAGAAAATTAACGAAATTAATCATGCAGTTTCTGTTTCTCTATAATTTTGTTTCCTCAAAACTATAAAAATAGTGGAATGTGGAACAAAAGTATCAAGTAGGGAATAGCAATGGAGAGATCTCGCCATATATACAAAGAAAAATATAATAGTTCTATTTAAAGTATTCTTTTATCTACATTCTGTAAATTATTTTCTTACTTTTGTTTATATATTGAGCTATTAATATAGTTTATCGATTTTATTAAAAATAATTTCTATTTTAATAAAATACCGATTCACAACTACGTAGTATATATGTCAAAATGTAAACCTGTCTTCAACAGAAACTCTACTAAATGATTTTACATCATTATCAATATTGATTAATATATTTATTTAATGACATTTATTAATATACTGCAACTTGTTTCAAAAGTGATAAATTGATTAGGAACATTACATTTTTAGAACCATCGATTTATCATTTTATTAATTTTATTGGTATTTGATAAATCATAAAATCAAATATTATATACGTGATGATAATTGTTACTATAATTTTGTGATGTAATAAAATACTAAAAATTATGTCTCAATTGTTATCATAATCATTATTATCAATATCATACATTACTGCATTACAGTATAAAGATATATAAAATAAATTTCACCTTTTATTCATTTTTAACGTCTTTCGCTAGTATTTTTTTCTCCTGTTGAGCAGGGATTATTAATAATACTGCCTCCATTTTAGAACATTTAAAAAATAAGATTTGTTTTTGAGGTAAAAGGATCTAATAAGATTAGATAAAAGATGAGTTCAAAATGAAAATGTTCAAGTAGGGTAAAGATATGCTTATTAAGAAAGTATGAGTTTCATTTATACAGTAGGTTTTCGGTTATCAATATTCACCAGTTTAATTTAAACAAATATTCATGAATTTTACAAAAGATGAACATTGAAATTTTTATTATTATGTAATGTATCTGTGACTCGCCTCTCAGAAGAGTGATAAGTAATTTGATTTAAATTAATATGATTAAATTTCGTATAAATAAAATTTCTCTTATATTGATTTCAAGAGTGATATAATTGAACAGCACGTCGTCAAATGTTTATTATTTTTATGATTTTATAAGGTTATAACAGTTCAATACTAATAGAAAATTTATCTGGAGCATCACTGTTATAGATATAGAAAATTTTTTTTCAATATAATAGCAACATTATATAACTAAAATTAATGCTGGTATTACATGAAATAATTTTTCTAAATATTTTGTTATGTCCAGTTTTTTCTTAAATTAAAAATTCAACTCCATTTGTTTGTAGGGAGATTAAATTTTCCTAATATTATATATTATAATTATGAATATATATATATTTTTTTAAAAGTTACTTGAAAAGTTATACTGAGACAAAACAAAATCACATTTTATAACTTCTTGGTTTAATTATTATGGGATCAAAAGCATAAACGAATGGAGTACCGGCCTCAAATTTTTTTATTGCAGAAATGGATAGAGGGTGCAAAAATATGCTACTCTGATTTTTTTCAGATTTTTTAGGGACCGGGAAGTATTGCTAAAAAGTTTTGGCGAGGTCGGGTTCGAATCCACGTCCCTTTTGGGTCCTATCTTTTATTAAGAGAGGCGGCAAGAGGCGGCACTTTTTCTGCACTTTCAATAATTTTTTAAAAATACTTCCCGGTCTCAGAAATATCTGAAAAAATTCAGAGTAGCATATTTTTGCACCCTCATTCCATTTCTGCAATAAAAAATTTTGAGGTCGGTACTCCATTATTCATACATATTATAAATGCACCAAAAAATTAGCATAAATTTTACCCTACAGATTTTTACTACTTGATTTTTAGTACTGAAGTTGCATATTAACTTTTTTTTTCACTTTTTTTTTTAACAAATAGATAGTACAACCAATTCTTAAAGTATTCTATTTTTTACGTGCTTTCCGAATGATGGCGCTTGCATATATGTCATGTCCTTTACTGTGCTGCTGATACGGCTATAGGATCAGTGTGTAGGCTTGACAAGTCTATATATATGCATGCTCCGGCTAGTCCAGGCTGTGCATGGTTGTAGGGGCCCACACCAATACAAGGGAAATCTCGAGACAGTTCACCAATCCACCGCATAAAATTATCCATTTCTATTAAATCACATGTTATTGGGCTTGCCTGTTGTGTAATATAGAATAACTCATTTTCATTTAATTCAAGCTATTTTTATAATATACAACCTTTATAATAAAATTTTATATCTGATTAACATTGTATAATATCCCAAGTTAAAATAATTTTCAGCAAGAATTTACTTTCAAAATATCTCCTCGTCTATTATCCTCCTATTTTGCATAATTTCCGATGAAAAAATACAAAATTACGTATTTTTTTCTGTTATTGAGCATGAAATATTAAAAAATCGTCTCTTTTATTATCCGCAAAGAAGTGTGTGTGTATTTTTTTAGGTAAAAACAAGTAATAAGATTATAGATATATATAGGTTAAAGCCGGTATAACACGATACAATTTTTCTAATTATTGAATACAATTTAATTGTCCGTGCAAGAAAACTTGAACTCCATTTATTTGTATGGAGATGAAATTTTCTTGTAAGTAAAAATTACATGCAAAATTGTATCGTGTAATATCGGCTTTAGACGCTTGAATATTAATTGGATAAATTGAAGCCTTTTTTTTTCAACTAGGGATGCTATAATAACGTATAAACTTTTGAACAAGAGAGTATAGGTATACACAACAATAGCACTGCAAGTATTTACCTGTAAATTGAGATGATAAATCAATACTCGACTCACCTGTCGACACAAACACACTGACGTACATCACTCGATACATCAGCAAATCTAATCTATATAAGATAACTGTAAAACAGGGGCTATTCTTGACATAGTTTGTTATCTACTTTATATGTTTTCACACTTTTTTTTTATTATGTTATGTCCATCTATCAAATTTAATATTGTAATTTTGTATTTCACAAGCAAGATAATAATATTTTTTTATAAAAAAATATATAATTAAGATTATGCAATGTATTTTATATAATATTTTTACAGAATGGACGAAAGTGATGTCTATATAACTACACAAGTGCACCACATATACGTTAGAGATAATGCAGAGTCAATATTGTAATTTGACATATGATAATATTTGAGTATATCGTTCAAAATTGAAGATTCTAAAAGGAAGCCGAACAAATAAAAAAAAAAGTTTTTTTCTACATAATTTTAATTTATTTCATCAATACAGATTAATATTTTCATTGCAAGATACAGGATGTCCCTCTTCTGTGATGTAAAATTTAATCATACGAGACAAATTTAATATATACAAATTTTAGCAATAACTTCATACACATTCATGTATTTGATAGTATTTTTTAGTTAATAAGGCGGTTGCATGAGCAACGCAATCAGTCTGCTTTACAGGGGCTGAGTGAAAACATGCGCGCGCAGCCTGCCATGCCGGTGGAGTGGTGGAGAACTCTGCATGCAGGCAAAAGATTAAAAAAATACATTATAAATTATTTAAAATGAAAATAAAAAATGTGAGGTGAACAAAATGTTTAAAATAAAATTTACAAACTTTTGCTCACCTCAGAATTCAGAATCTTTTCTTTACATATTTTTTAAAAAAAAAATAATATTTTGTCCTATGCCTATACATTGCGGAGCTCCACCAGGCCACCATCGACGACTGGCGGACAACTGTTGAAACTCCCGATCCAAGGTCACACTGACGTCACACGCAAGTGCCTAATATTATTATACCTATTCACAATATAAATATAATATATGAATTTCTTATAAAATAATTAAAATTAAATTAACTAAAATTTAAAATATTTTAATTTTTTTTTAGTTTATAAAATATTCAAAGACATTATACTAATTTTGAAAATATAATTAAATTTCTTTGGCATCTTTTTTACATTGTTAAACAAAAATCACATGCTGTTCCTGCTATTATAAAATCTATATTATATATCTTTCTTCGTCTTTTTTCCTTCTATTTTTCATCATTTTCGAAGAAAAAAGAAAGAAAAAGACTGGAAATACGTCTTTTATCCTCTTATTGAACATACTGTTGAAAAATCTCTCTTTTTTTATTCTCAGTGAAATAAAACATGTGTTTAAGTATAATAATTAAAATCAGTTTAGACGTGTAAAGGATGAGTTGAAGACTTAATATTCCAACTAAGGAAATTTCAACGGAAACAAGCTACTCTGCATCATCATAAATTTTGGACTCTCTAATCTCAGCATACAAATCATCATCCTGGTTCTCAGCCCCCTGCCGTGCTCGGATCTGGACTTCTCGGCCGCTTGGACGAAGCTTGCGGTTGGAGCGACACCACAGCACCATGGCGGTCACGAGGATGGCTCCCAGCACGAGCTGCACTGACGAGGACACGGCCAGGAGCACGAGGTACACGTGGGGCGGGTCAGAAGAGACCTTGTGTTCATGTTTGGAGGATTTCGTTACCGCTGAAAAAATATTAATAAATATTATTTACGTGATTATTATACTTACCTATGTTTTAATCAGAGTTTAATTATGATTAACTATAAATGGTAAAATTATGAATAAGTTTTAAATTTAGGATAAAAATTATGGATATTACTTTCATGATCATGCCAACTCTTTCAAAATATTATTGTTATGAATTTTTTTTTTAATAATATAATAATTCTAGTGGTGCTTAAAATTAGCATTTAGCTATAAAATACTATTATATTAATAACATTTCAATATTATATTATAATATTACATAAAATGTATAATGGAGTGTCAACCTCAATTTTTGTTATTGCAGAAATGGATAGAGGGTGCAAAGTTATGCTACGTTGATTTTTTTTACATTTTTTAGAGCCCGGGAACTATTTTTAAAAAAATATTGAAAGTTCTTTTTGTTATGTCACGAGACGCCGCTCCTTAAGAAAAAGATAGGACTTGCCGCCTCGTGACGTCACAAAAGGACTTTCAATAATTTTTTAAAAATAGTTCCTGGGCTCTAAAAATGTGAAAGAAATCAGGGTAGCATAGCTTTGCACGCTCTATCCATTTCTGCAATAAAAAAAATTGAGGTCAATACTCCACTATAATTTTTACAATTATATTACTCTTACTTAAACGGTATTAAAACTCTGCTATAGTTTGTTTAAATTTTACAATTTTTAACTCATTGTCGATCGTCGCCATGGAAAATTCCCACTTGTAGCATTATTAATCACCATGTGTCTTGTAATATTCTTACGGGGCATAGAAATTAACAAGGCCGCAAAGGGAAATTTCAAGCAATAATGTAATTTTAAACCTTACTTTGAGCCAATGGACAACATACATAAAAAAAATTATTGCACAAATGAATAGAGGGTACCAAATTATGCTACTCTGAATTTTTTCAGCTTTTTTTGAGATTCGGAACTATTTTAAAATAATTATTGAAAGTCCTGTGATTTCAGTTGGTATCCCTGAATTCTTAATAAAAATAAGGATAGAGACTGGGACGCCTATTGACGCCTCCAGGGGGCGTGGCCGCACTTTCAATAATTATTTAAAAATAGTTCTGGGTCTCAAAAAAATCTGAAAAAAATCAGTGTAGCATAATTTGGTATCCTCTATTCATTTCTGCAATAATTTTTTTTCATACGTATGTTGTCCATTAGGTAATAAAATCCTAAATACTTTTCCAAGAGGCATGGCTGAACTTTCCATACAAATTTAAAATATATAAAAATGTAGGGGAGCGTAATTTGATATCCTCTATTCATTATGCAATAAAATGTGGTATAAAGTTGTCCCTGCGATTCCTCCGGTGTCCTTACGTATCTGCTGATGACAGGTGGGTACTTCCCCACTCAACTCTCCGTCTATACAGCTGAGATTCTTGGCCCCCCTCAGTTCGAAGCCACTGAAGCAAGAGTATTTCCACGTTCCTCCGCTGTAACTGCTCCTCAAGTTGCCCTCCACTTCATTGAAGTCGAAACCTGAGGACAGGAGGTAAAAACAGAATGGTATACTTGTTTCCATCAGTCAATATGTTAGGATAAAATGTATAAACCTTGATGTCGATTGAATTTATATTTATTGAATATATTATCATACATCATATATATTATAATACGGTTAGTTATAACGGAGGGGGGAAGGGGGGGGAGAGGGTCAGTATTAAAGAAAAGGACATCACAAAATTGGAATGAGAGGGTATGTCTGTATATATCGTATATTATATCTGCTATTTCAGGTGAGTACAATTATGAGCTGTAAATCAATATAAAATAAAGCTCATTTTCGCGCTCACCTGAAATAGCAGATAATTCACTATTGCAACGAAATCATGGTATGCAGATAATATAGTGAGATAGCTCATTATTCCGGACGAGAAGTGATATACAATCCATTTATTTATGTTAAATTAAATCTAACATTTTATATAATAGTAATTAAACCAAAGACCCCAGGAAACCTTATTTAGAATATAAGGTGAGGTTTAGAACTTAATAAATACTCAGGGAAAATTAAAAAAAAAGTGAGTGGGAAAGTTTATTGCAGCCACGGTCAAGTTATAATCCATATCAACAATTTGCCTAATTTAACTGAGAAAACGTGGAAACCTTAGTCAGAATGGTCGGTTACGACAGCAAATTTCATAAATCACATTCCTAAAATGCACCATAAGGGGATCAGTTCTCAGCGCAATAACTTATAGCCGAAGTCATTGTATATTCTGTTTACAAGTCCGCTGCGCCATATGGTACTACCCAACACTCACCGTAGCACTTGTAGTTGAGGAAGGCTGCCACGTTGTCATCCTTGCACCTCAGCACGTGTTTCTGACAGCTCAGTCGACACCGACACGTGACGTTCCTTTCTCCTTCCAGGGCCAGGGTGGCACGGTCACACTTCAGGTCACGTGGTATCGAAGAAGGATTGCAGGGGGCGCAGTCTGCAACTCGCGGGCGCATCATTAGCATCATCTTACCTCGAGACAGCATGAAATTCATGTCTTAAGCCGGTATTACACGATACAATTTTGCATACAATTTTTTCTTGCAAGAAAATTTCATCTCCATACAAACAAATGGAGTTTAAGTTTTCTTGAAAGGAAAAATTGTATATGCAATAGTTAGAAAAAATGTATCGTGTAATACCGGCTTTATTTTCTAGTTCTACATTATTTTTAAAAGAGACAAAAATTATATTTGTTTTTTTGCTATTTTTGATTATTGATTTTTCATTGCATCTCTATATTATATATAGAGCTGATTGCTGTTTATACATGTATTTATGAGGGAAAATAGCATAGCAGCAGGTATACGGACGGTCAGGAGGGTGAGTTGGGGGTTGAAAATAGAAAGTGGAGGTCCAACTACTAAGGCATTAGACAGGAGAAATGACAAAAAATTTAAAAAAATAAGTTTTGATTGTTCTTTAATGATGCGATTTTTTTATGCTAACTATCGTTTATTGGTGTATTTTTACAATTTTGTAAACTGCCTTATTTTGTTGAATAAAGTGAAAAAAATCAATGCATAATCTGTTTATAATATAATATATACTGCATAATATAAACTTTATAGTATACAGTATACTAGTCTGTGCATTCTGGTCTTCCATAGGGCAGCCTAACTTACAGGGGCGTGACGTCAGCGCAATCAACTCTATTAATATGAACGCAATATTGAGCTATAAAAATCGGTATAAAATAAGGCTCAAAATTGTGCTTACCTGAGAGATCAGACAGCTCATTATTGCAACGAGATCGTGGAGCAGATAGCTCATTATTGCGGAAGAGGGACGATGTTATAGTCTCTGACGTGAATAAAAACGTCTACATACAAATTAACTGAGGAGAGGTAATGTTCATGGTGAAAAAAATTTCTCTCTTATTTTCAGTTTTGTTTAACTTTCTGACCATAAAATTAAGTGGTTTCTGAAAAAATATATCCGTCGTTACATGCATATTGAGCAGTATAACACAGCTTTTGTTTCCCTTAAATTCAAGAGTGTTGGTGGATCAAAAATTAAAAAATAACGTGGAAAAAAGTGGAAAAATTTGAGAACATAACTTGAAATTCTCCTATTGAAATACATGCAATTTTTTTTTTTTTTTTTTTTTTTTTTTTTTACAAGGATACACCTCTAAGAGCTTACAGCTCGCGGCGGGGTAATGGGTAGGGATAAGGTAGGGAACGAATGTTGGCCAAGGCCTGTTACGCGTCCCAGCATTAGCTAAGGTGAGACTGAGGGAACCGTGGAAAACCTCAGTCAGGACGGACACCTCTACTTTTTCTCAATGGACCAAAGCGATGTCCAAACCACACACAAGTGCATCACTGCACTGGGTGGAAAGCGAGATGAATTTACCCCAGGGAGGGAACAACGTGTTTTTACTTGAAACGGTTACCCATCCAAGTACTTTCATATCTTACTACATATGTTTCTATCCTCCGCCTCTGCGAACCACTCTCCGGTCACCGCACACTTGATCCTCATCATCCTCGGACACTTGGTACAGCGACACTCTGCGGTGGAAGCTGGAAACCTCACGGGAGCTAAAAACGTCCCCCTCGTCGGTCGACTATAACACTCGAAATCCGAGTTACCGAGCGGTCTGTCACACAGGGGTCTGCTGGCGATGTCAGCTGGAGACAAAAAAAAAAAAAAAAAATGTTACACACCGGGCAAGTCCAACAACGTGACATTATTAAAACAATTAATTCTTCAACAATAATACTTTTAATACTGTTAATACATATTAATAATCAGATAATCACCTTAACTCAGGGAGTGGACCCGGATCCGGATCCCAGATCCGCTTCAGATCCCCTTTTTAGACGAGGGGATCCGGCTCCGGATCTAACGAACCCGCTTTTTTCAAGAGGGGATCTGGATCCGTTTATCAGATCCCCTTTTTTTTTAATGGGGATCCGGTTCCGGATCTCAGATCCGGCTTAAAAAAAGTCATCCAGATCCGGATCCGGAACCGGATCCCGTTTTTAAAGAAATGTACAAAAATATCAACAAATGGTATAAAAATTTATATGAAGTTAAAAAAAAAATGTGGTTTTATTGGAAACATGGAGCAAAATAAATTTAGGAAACTTAAAATTTACTTACATACTTAATGTTTTTAGTGTTTTAAAACTTTTAAAGTTCAAAGTTCCAAGTTTTAAATGTGAAAGGAACTGTACATAAAAATTACATGATACTTCATAACTCACATGATAATACAGTATTCATATAATTACAGTCTGGTTTTTATAATAGTTATAACAGTCACTACGTTCACATGACGGTGTTTAATGCGTATTCGTTGACGACGGATAATGTTATTCTTATGAGGCGTCGTCAACGAATACGCATTAAACACCGTCATGTGAACGTACTGACAGTGTTACATTTAAATTTAATATGTAGCTGTAACATCTATACGGCTATACGCAAAATATTGTACTAATTGTACGTACATTTGCCGCGGAAAAAAGATAAATTAAAAAGTAAAAAAAAAAAACGGATCCGGATCCGGGGACCCGGATCCCCTTGCAAAATAACGGGATCCGGATCCGGGGATCCCGATCCCCTTTATTGATGAACGGGATTCGGTTCCGGATCTCAGATCCCCCCTTTTTTTCAAGGGGATCTAGATCCCGAATTTAGAACCACTGGAAAAAAAATCGGATCCGGATCCACTCAAAAAGACGACCGGGTCCACTCCCTACATTTATTTAAAAAAAGTCTCAATTCGAATTAAGTTTTATTTGAACACTCATTTGAAACATTAATCATAAATACGACTTACGAGGACTAATGAAGGTTTCTGATTGATGGACGGTTGGTAATCCTGGAATCATCTGGGTCTCTGAAATAATAACATAAAAATTAGTAAAATTATCACAAGAAAAAAAAAAACAGCAATAAAGTTTTTTTTAATTTTCAGAAATAAAAAATAAAGCAATACCAAAATTTTAGCTTGCCTTTATATTATATAGTAAAATTGCATTAATCACAATTTATTAAAATGAAAAGAAATAAACACCCTAGTACTTTGTAGGAAACTAACCTTACTACCCCTCCTCAATTCGTCTAATTAGCTCTCGTAGGTTCATCTACATCAGTCAGTCAAATAAACCAACTCGTCGTTAGAATGTAAAAGTATGGACATAATGACATATCTTTTTAAATATCATAATTAAAAAAAAAATTATATATAAGATTTTTTACTCGGAATTTTTTCAGGTTATTTGGAGTGTGGTAATTGTTCTAAAATATAAATTGAAATTAATGTACTAATCTGAAAGCCATGAGTGACATCATCAACATTGAATCACAGTGAAAATTTATGATGGTTTTTAAATTATGAAATAAAAAAATGACATCATGCCCTTTTTTTAGTGATGATTTTTTTTTATATAATATATCCATAATATTTTTATTGCTTTTCGATTATACATAACAATATAAGCACGTCAAATCATGCATAAGAAACATGGCACAATTAAGCCATCAACCTTTCTACTCTCCCAGAACCTATATAGTTGATTGCGCTGACGTCATGCCCCTGTAAGTTAGGCTGCCCTATGAAGGAGCAGAATGCACAGACTAGTATATAAAGTTATAAACAAATTACATATTGATTTTTTTTTCACTTTATTTAACAAAATAAAGCAGGTTTAAAAAATTGTAAAAATACACCAATAAACGATAGATAACAAAAACAACGCATCATTAAAGAACAATCACAACTATTTTTTTTCATTTTTTTTTTTTTGTCATTTCTGCTATCTAATGTTATAGTAGTTGGACCTCCACTTTCTCTTTTCTACCCTCCTGACCGTCCGTATACCCCTGTTATGCTATTTTCCCTCGTAAACAAAAACAGCAAATAACTCTATAATGTAGACGGAAGACAGTCAGGAAAGACTGGAGTCATTCGCAATAGTGATAGTGATGGTGCCTGATAAACTTTATGAGGAATAATTGCGATACATAATTGGTTCATTTATTTGCCATGGAATTTGCAGGTGAAATTTAGATTCAAAAGTTATTTTACCTGAGATAAAAGAGGGTATAATATATAATAGAGTTAATTATTGCACTCTCTACATGCCCCTGTAAGTAGGCTACCGTGAAGTGCAACCAAAATGTTGCACACTAGCATATAAACAAATTTTGTATTGATATTTTTTTTATTTTAATAAACAAAATAAATGTGGTTTAAAAAATAAAATTGTGAAAATACTCTATTATATATGTATAGAATATAGAATAAGTCGCATCACCAAAGAATAATCAAAACTTTTTTTTTATTTTTTCAACCAATAGGGCAGCACCACGAAATTATTGGGTTCCATACTTACAGAATAACGCTCAACTGTTTACCTCCCCTCCCTTCCCCTACTGTTGTCATACCGTATCCTTTAAACCATTGGAAAAAAATAATAAAAAATTTAGAAAAATTGACTTTGTTGCTAGGTATAAATATTTAAGGACACGAAAATGTAATTTGTGTATTCCTTATATTATTAGTCTTTTATTAAACACAGAAAGTGTACATATTAACAGCACTAGAAACATACATTATAGAAAAACATTACAATAGAACACATAAAACATACATACAAAACATATATAATAGTTACAGAATAATAGAACAATAGAAAATGATAATAAAACAATATAAAATAAAATAACAGATGATACTAACAGCCTGTTACATCATAATAATAATATATCATATATATAATCACATATATATAAGACAAAATATGACATAGAAAATAGATAGAATAAAAAACTTATTGCTTCATTAATTGCTATTCAAAATCTATAGACTATATGAAATCTCCCCTGGCATAATCGCTAATAGACTTAATTCTAGATTTACAGATATTTAAATGATATTGGCTACAATATTCATTACATAATTTACATACACAAGATTGTTCAGCTTTATGATAACCAGAAGATTTACAAATTAGATAATGGAAGCCGTGAACAGCGTTTATAAACTAGCAGATGATGTGGAAACGATGTAATTGGCGTCTATAATTTATAACTAATTTTTTTCTACATTTTCTCCCCTCACACGCTGCTGATGCAACACAACACTATGGCACGGCAGGCTCCTGTAAAGTATGCAATATGTGTTGCAGTGAAATCACGTGGGCCTGGCCTATTCTCCTATCTAATGGCATAGTATTTGGTATTTGGACTACCACCTACCCCCCTCCCGCGCTAGAGACTGTCCATATATATCTGCGTTATTATTTCCCCTCCCGAGTGTCAAGTAAACAAAAACAACTCTACAACAATGAGCACCATATTACCTGCTAGACTGAGCCAACACACCACCGTGAGCACCGTTGTTCTCCACATGGTCATCTGATGAAACACCAGGAAAGTTGGCAGTCTCTTAGAGGAAATATTTTCAACCACAGACTTAGTAGAAATTATCTTACTTCCTTAATTACGTATGTTATTGTGGTGAGAACTGCGCCCTTAGTGATATTGAGATCATTAGTATAAATAATATACAGTATAGTTCCGTGTAACAAATTAATTAGTTATATATTAAAAAAAAATATGCCTTTATAAGAAGAAGAATAAATTCGAATGTTATAAATTTAATGCTTTTCTTACTGTTAGATTATTAACATTATTACTATTGTAAAAAATAATAAATAAATTTGAGGCGCTGGGGATCAAAGGAGAATATATATATATATATATATATATATCCAAAGCCTAACTGGGCTTTAATTATTGAGCCTCAGCTAAATCAACATTAATTTTTTATTTCACTTTTGAACCTTGATTTGGAAAGTTAACTATGCGTACTTTTTTTTCAAAACCAGTTCAAAAGTGACCTGAAAAATTTATTGTTGATGTAGATGCATGAGACTCAAAAATTAAATCCGAGTTTGGCTTGGATATAACCCCGTTTGATCCCCATAGCGCCTCAATTATAGTAAAAAATTCTAACTGAGAAAAATATTATTTGGAAATTACAGTTGAAACTTTAATTATTCATAAATAAATAAATTGATTTACTTCTCAAATATTATAATAACAGAATGGTAACATAATTGTTTTATTTTTATCTAAATATTAACTATAAAATAATAATATGTTTAATTCTAATGTTCTAAATTGCAGGTGTTTAGCAATATTGTAAACACTATAATGTACCTCACGGTTCTTTACCTGTAATAAATACAAAATATTTATAAAAAAATTAGGTTTTTATAATTTTATTAACATTCAATGTTGACATTGTTGACGAAAAAAATGAAAAGTTAAAATGGCATTTATTTTATAAAAATTGACACGATTTTAGTTGTAAACTATCAAACTTTAACATCTGAAATTTGATGACATTATAAATTTAATATACTTAATTAAAGCTTTTAAAGGTTTGAAGTTTTAAAGGTATCTTTTAGATCCTTTTATTACGAAGTGACGCTTATTTATACTTCTCTCTGTATATTCAATAATTTAAAAAAATATAAAAAATTAGCTCTTAGAAATCTGAAAAAAAAAAAAAAAAATAATTTAAGTATTGTATTGTCTCCTGCATTCATTACTTTAATAAAAAAAAATCATTCAGTAGGTTATCCATTAGAAAAGAAGAGAACATATTAAATTAATACACAAATTTAACTTTAAAATTCTTAATTTTTATCAAATTCCAGTTACAAGATAAACACGTATATTTATATACAACACATTACGTATAATATGCCATGGTATATTATATATTATATAAGCCATGTAATTAAAGAATAATTAAAAAAAATATTACTTAATCATAACACTGATAACAGTGATAACACTTAAAATTTGGCATTAATATATTTATTACAACACTATAATATATCCCGAGTGGAAATCATTTTAATATTTCCTTAACTTTTACCCTTTTTTCCTTTGCCTTCTCATTTTGCACCATTTTCGAAGAAAAAAAAGGAGAAAAAAGACGAAATTTACGCCTTCTGTATTTTTAATGAGCATGAAATATTAAAAAAAAATTGTGTTCGTTTTATTCTCATTTTTGTGAGCGAGGAAGATATAAGCAAATAAGATGTATCTTTGAGGTAAAATAATGTAATAAGATTTGGTTTACACGTGATAAGAATGAGGAGTTGAAGACGTAATTTTCCAACTAAGAAATTCTTTTGTACACGTTACGGTATATCTTGTTCCTGGTCCACGCTTACTGTGAAGGACACCCGACATTCGTAAGCGATGTCCGGCAGTCTGTTCTGACGATCGAGGTCCACTAGGACAGCCAGGACAGTCTGCAGGTCCGTGTTCGCCACGACGTCTACGGCGTTGAACTGCTCCGAGCGCTCGTCCTGATACGTGTCAGGGTCTACGTGACCTGAGACCAGGCCCCCAGGGAGGGTGTGAGGGTTGGGGGCGGGAGAGAGAAGGGCAGACTCATCGCAAGGGGACGGAGGAACAGGGCACGAGCTGAAATGATTGGTGCATGTTAAAATTAAAAATAAATAATATCATGTGGATAATGTGGATATCTTGGAATTTCTTCCGATCTATTGCCCCCCCCCTCCTTTCATCAAATGGACGTATCAAAGTAGTAAAATTACTTAGAAGATCATAGTCACCTTTTTAAATCCTCTTTCCTTCCTTCCTCCCCCCCCCCTTAATTCTCAACCAGTCTAGTTAAACAGTTACTTTATTTAAAAATTTTACAACTCAAAAACTTTTATAGTCAAAAAAATAAAATTGAGGTTCTAACTTTTCCATAATTTCCTCGTCAACTTTAATCCGATAGACCTTTTCTCTCACTCTTACTCCATTTTTCACTTTAAATTCTGAGACCTGTCCAGTTAATTACTCTCTAGAATTATCAGCCTTTGCACCGTTACATGACTTATTAGTTCCTTAATTGTAAAATTTTCAATTATTATACTGTATATATATATATATATATATATATATATGATACACGGTTATATAGGTGTAAGAATAGGCTTGCCTAAACTTCGCCGCTATAAAGTTAATTTCTATTCTAAGCAGCGGAAGGTCCTAAGTAACTACTCCCCTTCCCTTAATTAACCCCGAGGAGACAAGCCCTTACCTGTCTACATGATACGGCCTCTGCGGCGGGTTGTGTCCAAAGCCAGTGACAAAACTGCGTCCTGCATCCCCAAGAATGCGGTTGACGCTCCGCACCGCCATGGCCGCGAACGGATTGTTGGTGGTCATGTTACGTCGAATCATCGCCTCACCTTGCTGTGGAGGTGAGATACAGTTCAATAAATGTAAGGTTTCCACCGGAAGTGGAAGGATTATGGCTGAACTATAAATATGAAAAATCTAAGACTTAGCAGATAATTTGAAATCTCTAATATGAATCTCTGTACCAAGTTTTTCAGGTTCAAAACTGCTCACTTTGAACGAAGAAGAAATAACACATGTTTTTGAGGTAAATAGACGTAATAAGATTAGGTTTAGACTTGTAGAAGAAGTAATTTTTCAACTAACTGTAAGTAATGTCAGGAAACAGATTATCTATTCCTGGTAATGTATAATTAATCTATATATTCAAAACCTGTATAGTTCTTTCCGCGATCGTTAGCAAATAACAGATATGGTGAGAAAACTTTGGATGCCGTGTTGTCTTGCCTAAATTCCATTTTTTATTAAACAATCAAAGGGTAAAATTGAACTCAAAACTAAAATAGAAAAATGGTTTATATCTTAATATTCTTTTGTTTGGGTTTTTTTAATTAAAAGAACTTTATATATGCATGTTTTTGCTGATTGTTAATTTACATTGTATATTTTTTTTTCTGCTTATATTTAATATTTTCTGCAAAGCTCACTGTAATGTAATATAATTTGTACACCAGCACCTACCCATAAGGCTTCCGGCCTTGGTAGGACTGTATTCTTATTTTCACTAATAAAACTATTAAAAAAAAAATTTGGATGTATTGGATCCACTAAACAAATCAAATAAAATATTTGAGGAAATATATATATATATAGTTGTTATAATTCTCAAATAATTTTATATTTCTTATAATATAAATTTTCTGATTTTTTTAGTTTTGACACTCACTTGCAGACACTTGCCAACCTTCTGGATGGGTATTTTGTCACTGTCTGCCTCGATGGTGTAGCAGTGAGCCGGCTGTGTGTAGCCCAAGATGTCGTACAGCAGAACCTGCAGACGACATTTTTTTTAATTTGCTTAAAATTAACATAAGACGTTAAAAATTTACAGTAAACCTCAATTAAGAGTTTTAAAAACTCGTGTTCGATCGGAGAACGTTATATATCAATCACTAAAATTGAGTTTATGACGAGATGACAAAATATTAATTATTTTAGTATAAAATGATAAAATATTATTATAAATACTATCAAAACCAAAAATGTACAAGACCCTTCTTCTTATGCAACTTGTATACTATTTATTAATTTTATTATATAGTGGCTGCATATATACCGTACCTTTTTTAATATTAATGTAACAAAAAAATAAGGAATTAATTAAAATCCGTAGTTTATAACAAAAATAAATTATCAGAGGTTATCAGAAATATCGTTACCTTACGGCAGAGGAACGTTGACCATAATTTAAGAGGATCATATAATATTTACAATTATTTAATATAAATTATTCCTAAAATGCATGAGTGAGTATTAAATAAAATTCAATTCAGTACTCGAAGCAGCGAATTTAAAAATACTATAGTATAATAAAAGTTACATGAATAATCAATCAACTAATAATATACGTACAAGAAAAAACAAACCAGCGCCAGATTATTCTTAAAATCAACTCATGCAATGCACGAACATTTTTTTTTTACTGTAGTGGCGGGCGGGAGGCCCCGTGGCGCCATAAACTTTTTTGATTTATGCATGCAGTGACCAAAAATGAACTATTATTCAGGTAGAGATAATACGGATCAGCTGACCCAATGCTAAAAAAATCCCATTCACAAAAATTATGAAAAAAAAAAAATTAAAATGTTCTTCTCTACATCCCCTATCAGTAGTTAAAATATCAGGTATGCAAAAACGAGCCATATATAGTTTTCGAGTTATGAAGGTTTAGAGTTGACTAAATTCATATCTCGAAAACTATAGCTCGTTTTTGTATACCTGATATTTTAGCTACTGATAGGGGATGTAGAGAAGAACATTTAAATGTTTTTTCTTAATTTTCATGAATGGGATTTTTTTTAGCATTGGGTCAGCTGATCCATGTTATCTCTACAACTCTACACCTTAATTCTTATTTTACTTGATTTAAATTGATACTATGGCATGACGAAAATCATTTTTTTTTACAGAAGCAAAAAGAGTCACCAAATCAAAATAATGCATGGTAAAACTAACAGTAAAGTAGCTCTCTTTTGGAAGCATTTTATCTACCTGGTAGTGCAGGTCAACGAACAGAAACTTCTGTCCATCACTGGCCTCTGACAGCGCCCCAGCCTGCAGTGCCAATCTCCTGAACTTCTCTTTATCTTCGTCCTTCACTGCCAATGACAGCCAGCCGACAGCCGCGATGTACCTCAGCTTGTCGCGAGGTGCCAGGTCGTAGGAAGGTGCCAGGTCGTAGGAGGCCCTGAAAACGGTAGAGAGTTAATAGAGGCTTCAATAATAGTGTCTTACCCATGCATAATGTTTTATTACTTCTTAATTGATATTAATATACATACATAAATGTATTTGGAATTGGACGAATAAACAAAAAATTTGAATTTGAATTTCAAGTGTTCTCCGGCGAGAAATTGTAGCCACAAGGAATTTGAACAAATCTCCTCTCCTCCTCCTCTTTCCAATGAACTACCTGAGACATGATTTTTTTTATTGCAGAAATGAATAGAAAGCACCAAATTGTGTTACTCTGAAATTTTTTCAGATTTTTTAGATGACATCTGGAAGTATTGCTAAAAGTTATTCAAATTCAAAATTCAGGTTTGAGCCCACACACCTTTTATTCCTAATAATACCCTTGACACCTCCAGCTATACTGCATGACGCCGCTTCTCTGTGTACTTTCAATATTTAAAAAAAAAAGTTCCAAGGCTCTAAAAAACTGAAAAAAACAGAGTAGCATGATTTGGTACCCTTTATTCATTTTTGCAATTCATTTTTCCCATTTAATTTTAAACCATGAACAATTTAACGATGAAATAATATAATATCATTTTTTGTGTGTTATATAGGAGTAATACAACATAGATAGGAATAATTGTGTTCATAGGAAGTTGACTGCAGCACCGCAAAAAAAACTGACTTGAAGCCTCGTACATATTATAATATTAGTCGTCATTACAGTAAGTACGGGAAAGTGCATAGCAGGATGATCGATGAGCTCTTACGGACATCCTATGTTGTTGTTGACGTGCTAGATGCAACGTCCTATCTTTTTTAATGTTAGGATAATTTTGCTGTTAAAGTAAATATCCTGTATTACTTAGTACTCACATTATAATGGCAGTTATAATATTTTAAATTTTATTGATTGTAGTTGAGATGTAATTGTATGTTATTTGTGTACTGTGATTATTTTGTTGTGTTTGCTTTGTCTGTTTTTTTTTTTTTTTTAATTGACATCATCTAAGTTCATCTATGTACAACCTAAACGATTGAATAAAAAATTTGAATTTGAATTATTATAAAATTCTGTGACGTAATAGTCAAAAGTAAAAAAAAAAAAAAAAAAAAAAAAAAAAAAAATCGTAAAGATAAGGGAAAGTTTTATATGACCATCAACTTTTATTAAATAAAATTAGATTCTTTTACCTCGATTTTGAGAGTTTAAACTATATAGACTTCAAAAAGAGAAAATATCCAAAATACTGATAACAGTCATGTGCTCCAACAATAATTTCTAACAAAACAAGAACGGTAATTGTTATACAAATTGTCATTCTTACATGGTTGAGTTTCCGAGGTCCACAAGCTTCTCCGCCTTCTCCAAATATCTCTCGGACAGCGAGGCGTTGTACGTCTTCAGGGCCAGCGAGGTGGCAGCAAGGGCGGCAGCGGTACCGAACACTGGACCGCGAATGTCAGGGTCTGATATGTCAGAGAGGGGGATGAGCAATCGGAAAATCTACACAGGCGAGAATCAAGGGGCATCGTTAACTCACCTTCAGCTTTAAGTTTCAACTCATGTAGGTAGCTGGGCGTGTAATTTGTCTGGTCTTCGAATCTGACCCAGCTCCTGTTGGATGCCTTCAGCTCGTACAGAATATCTATATAACCGTCGTTCATGGACTGAAAGAGGTACTCGGCACCCCACGTCAGCGCCTCGTGAGCCCTCGTCAGCAGACCTGAACATGGTGGGGACGAGGTTAATATAACTTTTAGAAGGCGTTGATTACAAATGCAAATGGAGCATCGGCTTAAAAAAAATATTGTACAAGTAATAGAGGGTGCAAATTTATGCTACTCTGATTTTTTTTCAGATTTTTTAGACTTTGAAAACTATTTTTAAAAAAGGTATTGAAATAACACAGAGAGAGAGAGAGAGAGAGAGAGAGAGAGAGAGAGAGAGAGAGAGAGAGAGAGAGAGATATGCCTTTTTTAATAAAAGGATGCGACCTAAAAGATGCGTGGGTTCAAACCCAACTTCGGCAAACACTTTTTAGCAATAGCTCCTGGCTCTAAAAAATCTGAAAAAAGCAGAGTGACATAGCATTGCACCCTATATTTATTTTTGCAATAAAATTTTTTTGAGGTCGATACACTATTTAATTAATTTGAACATTGCCGCAAATTGGAAAACGAAATATATATTATATAATATAATTAAATGATTTATTTTTGAAGCTTCTTGCTCCCTTACTTTCTATTGATGTACAGTTTATGAATAAGGTGTGAAGACATTTAGCCAAAGCAATCGGTGTTTTGTTTAATATTTTATTGTAAAAACATACGTACACCAATACAAATTAGTACATAATATTGTTAATTAAATTGTCAAAATATTAGTCCTGGTCCACAAGTCCCCTTACGTTAAATGTGATTGAAATGGTCATCAGCACTTACCGCGCGACTCGTACGCCTTCTCGTG